>NIVC01003486.1:0-47593 GCA_002269645.1 Macrostomum lignano
CGCAGAACCATCGCACGATCGGCTGTAGCAAAGGAGCACCAGAAAGTTCAGGCAGGAGTCAACCGGTACGAACACCATGCCCCAGGTGGCCAGCTCCTCCAGCACCTGCAGCCTGGCAAAATCAGATTGGTCCAACGGCAGTGTCAAACTGTTCAAACAGGTAGCCGCAGGTGACGCGTATAGGTTATAGCCAGTGGAGACTCGAGTAGCACGAAAGCCGATGACAGAGTCAGAACCATCTTCGTCACCCGGTTGGTGGCCCGGTGCGGCGCCAGTCGGTAGCGCAGGGCGTGCGCGATCTTGGCGGTAGCGGCCAGAATCGCCAGGGCCTGGCAGCATGACGCCAAGAGCGGCGAAGCTCACCGACTTGATGAGGTAGACGCGAATATAAGCCACGAGAGCATTCTCCGCAGTTGCATTGGCTTGCTTATCCACTGCACCAGTCAGCGTGGGACTTCTAGCGAGCAGAGTCAGAGTCGAGAGGCACACAATCAAGCACACAATCGAGAACTGATGCCTGCCGCGAAATAGTCATTCCGTTGGGCGGCCAGCTGAGGCCCACCGTGATGGCCATTCGGTGCAGAGTGACGGCAGCAGCCAGTAGTTTGCGAGTCATCTGAACGGCGTGAACTCCGAGCCCGAGCTCCTGCGGCAGAGCTCCGGGTCCTTGGCCGCCATCATGCTGATGAACAGCGACAGTAGGGCCACACTGAGCAGTATTTCCATAACAGTGAGCACCTGCATGCCGGCAGAGCGTTCGCGCACCTGGCTGCGAATCAGGATGAACAGCAGAAACGAGTTCAGCACGAGGGCGAATGTGGCGAATGTTGCCACTAGTCCGATGGCCGCTTGAGTCGACATGGAAACGTCTTTGAAGCCAGCAATGGCCGGAGCGGATGAGTTCATGCCATTGGTAGCATTCTCAAGCAGGTCGGCGTCCATCTGCTTGGCTTGACAGTTTGGTCGTCGGGGTGCAATGAGTTGTTTTTACTCTCCGTGTTAGCAACTGCGCGCTCGCTGAAGCAGGCAGATCGCCGAGGAGACAGGAAATAAGTAGACAGAGCTGTCCTAACTGAATGTAGGAGGCAGAGCAGCCTCTGATCTGATTGGCTGAGAAAGTGATTGGATTGTGATGGTGCAGTATTGCTTTCTAGTGCTTGAAGTTTAATACAACAGAAGGGGGCTGATAGATAGATAGATAGATAGATAGATAGATAGATAGATAGTAGATAGATAGATAGATAGATAGATAGATAGATAGATAGATAGATAGATAGATAGATAGATAGATAGATAGATAGATAGATAGATAGATAGATAGATAGATAGATAGATAGATAGATAGATAGATAGATAGATAGATAGATAGATAGATAGATAGATAGATAGATAGATAGATAGATAGATAGATAGATAGATAGATAGATAGATAGATAGATAGATAGATAGATAGATAGATAGATAGATAGATAGATAGATAGATAGATAGATAGATAGATAGATAGATAGATAGATAGATAGATAGATAGATAGATAGATAGATAGATAGATAGATAGATAGATAGATAGATAGATAGATAGATAGATAGATAGATAGATAGATAGATAGATAGATAGATAGATAGATAGATAGATAGATAGATAGATAGATAGATAGATAGATAGATAGATAGATAGATAGATAGATAGATAGATAGATAGATAGATAGATAGATAGATAGATAGATAGATAGATAGATAGATAGATAGATAGATAGATAGATAGATAGATAGATAGATAGATAGATAGATAGATAGATAGATAGATAGATAGATAGATAGATAGATAGATAGATAGATAGATAGATAGATAGATAGATAGATAGATAGATAGATAGATAGATAGATAGATAGATAGATAGATAGATAGATAGATAGATAGATAGATAGATAGATAGATAGATAGATAGATAGATAGATAGATAGATAGATAGATAGATAGATAGATAGATAGATAGATAGATAGATAGATAGATAGATAGATAGATAGATAGATAGATAGATAGATAGATAGATAGATAGATAGATAGATAGATAGATAGATAGATAGATAGATAGATAGATAGATAGATAGATAGATAGATAGATAGATAGATAGATAGATAGATAGGTTTGTTTGTTGATTGAATAACTTAGTGAGTGATTTATAATTTTATTTACTTAATGGTAGATTAATCATTAACTTTAATAATTTTTAACAAGTAAAGTCAGCCACTGTAGCAAACAAAAACAAACAAAGCTTTCTCGAGCCGCAGTATTACGTGCGCTAGGTTGACCCTTCCAGTAAAATAATAATTCTGTGCGCTCTTTTGTTCGCTCTATTCATGTGATTCCTTCCCACCTCTTCGGCCTAACTGCCTGACTGGGTATCAGCTGCACAGGGATTGAGGACGTGTCTGCGCTAATGCGTCACTCTGAACGTCTCTCGCCGCGCATTGTTCCCGACGCATCTGAGCGATGGGTTGCCCGGGTCTACCGAGGTAATTTTCTGTCGAAAAAGCTCTGCCCTCTCCATTTTTGCAATCCTATACTTTTCATTGCTTGCTCGCGAATTGAAGCTTGCAACCCATCATTTTCCTGAGACTCTCAAGGCATCTAGGGTTCCGGCTATCTTCTGTATAGCCAAATGCCAACTGTGGCATTCCCAACTCAAGCCAAGCAAAAGTCAGGCAATCCTGCCAGAAGATATCTCGGATCAGATCAAATAAAATAACTCTGCTGAACCGTCAAAAGTCTAAAGGACAACCCAGACTGAGCCCTTAGCTTAATTATGTAGATGCTATATAGTGAAATAAATTTCACATCTTTAAGGCTTGTCGAAGGTTAATTAATTAGGAATGATGATATCTGAAGCAATCTGACTGTCTCTGCAAGTTGTATATTTCCTGCTTAGAGTCACCACTACGAAAGTATTCTTGAGCGATGGAGGTTTGTTAAAGCTAGACAGGATTTAACCTACTGCCTTTCTCAAGGACGGCTGTTCAGAAAGCAGGAAGTTTCACACGAGCTTAGTGCTAAGCGTCTGAAAAGTATGGATAAGAAAAATGAATCCTCCGCAGACGTAAAGCCAAGGACTGCTTAAGTAGAAGGATGGGAAACTGCAGGTTTTTTCCCATTGCATTGTCTTTTTTACAGACATGTAGTCATTCTGTTACACATTTAGTTGCACTGTCATTAAGCTACGAATGCTACAATAGATTCATAAAATCAATGAGGGGAGTCGAGCTGCGCCATTCCTGTGATTTTTTATTTATGATGATTTATGATATATGAGTTATAAGATAGACATATCAAGAGATGGACATTGGGTCTCCCTTCTATCAAAAACAATAACAATTTTGTGCTGAAATCAAAAAACCTCCTATCTCCGAGGTGTATTTTTTCGCTAAAAACTGCCTCCTAAAATTTTCCAAGGAGGCTTTCATGTCTCTCTTTTCTCTGAAATCTGGATCAAACAGAGCCAGGGTAACCACATGTGATAGGCAAATTTCCAACGGATATCGAATTTCATTGCATTTCCTGAAAAAACAAGCGAAAGGATTGCCTGTAGAGAGTCTTGTCGAGGACCGCTTAGTAAAGTCGAATCAAGAAGGTCTTGTATGAAGATAATCTTTGAGCTGGTTTAGTTTGGCTGATTGCCTAGGGGTAAGCTACGCTAAAGCTGGGAGACCTTGTACCGGAACCTTTATTGAGCACCAACTGTTCCCTCCAATCCTTATTGGCAGACACTAAAAAGCTGATTTCAGCTTTTAATTTTATAAAAAAAGGACTGACCTTCGATTTTGACAGCACAATAATGACATTCGATAGAGGTAATGATGGGACTGAAATTTGAATTATTGTGCCCAAAACTCGGTCAATAGTAAAACATTTCTGCATCATTTCAGGCTCTTGAAATTGTTTGTTGTTTGCTGTTGTTGAAAATGTATAAAAGTGTTCGTTGCGTTTCGTTGAGAAAGTAGGTACGCTTTCACTCCAGGTATTTCAGATTTCCCGGACTTAAAATATTAGTGCAAGTGCATTTGCTCATTGAAGTACCCACAGAGAATATGATGTCTGATAACTGCATCAACAGAAAATACTTTAACGGTAGATTTAACGGTATCGAGTGAATATTTCTACACGGAAATTAAAATTTTCCTTCCTTCAAAATGGAAAGCAAAATAGATGAAAACATTTACAGTGTTGGATAGCTACCTTCTAATAGATTTGCCCGCATCAAAGTGTCATAAATGTCTAGGTTGATGGCGTTCCGTCTTAGCGACTTAATTTTTTGCTCAAAATTGAATTCCAATTTAAGCATCTAAGCAGCTCACGCAGAGCAAAGCAGACGATATGAAAGTAGAAACTTCTTCTGCCTCGTGCTCATACTCAAGCTAGTTGCAGTAGCTCGTATGCAACAGTCTTGATATGACTATAAAATTTGCATTTACCAAAAGTTTTAATTTATCTGCATGAATTCTTTCATCTTCATCAGTTCGCGTGCAAAGCTTACGAATATTTCTGCTTTGAGATTAGAGCGTAAAAGTGCCGTAAAACCTTTTGTAAACGAATAATTTATCACATAGTTGTTAAAAATTTGGTTAAAATAGCTGGTATATCCAAGTCGATAGAAATATGACACGGGATTGCACGTGGAACTATGACTATCTAATGTTGGAAAAATGATAGGGTAGCATGTGCATTTCCCCTAGATGTATACGAACGAACTTTCAACATCCGATCCAGCTCACCAGCCATACCTTTTGACTTAATTCGGCCTGACCAATGTGCAGTAGCTATATACAACAGAGAGTACCATCAAAGTTTCTTTACAGTCCGGCAATATGTTAGTTAATACTTTTTTTGAGGATTAACCACTAAATGTATATAATTTTATAGATTTTTGGCAATATACGAGCGTATTAGTCTGATCAATCTCATTCTCAATTATGTCACTCAATTAACTAACATTTCATCAGAATCGACTCTTGTTGAATATCATAATATCATTAATCCAGCGGTTTGCTCTAGTGGCAGCGGTATCAACCTCAATCGAGGCATTGCCACTTTCAATCGAGCTTCGTTTTTATCATATCCTGCACTGAAAGGGTATTTAATAGGTCTATAAATATTTGCAAAAAGGTATAAATTAAATAGCAATTAATTTTGATATGCTGAATATTGAATTGGCAAGAGTAGAAGACTTGACAATCGATCTCAGCTCATAATCGTTTTCGTTTGATCTTTGATCACTACTCATTAATATTATGTGTTTTGTCTATTTTCTCGCGCGCGTTATTGTCCATTGACAAAAATACACAGATATATAGATTTTTCTGGACATTATGTAATGCGTTATCCGTAATTTCATTTGGTAATACTCAATAATATCCCGTAAAATCTTTTCGTTTTTTCTACAGTACAGCAAAGCTGGGACGAGTCTATTACAGACGCCATCGTTGAAGCTGATTTGAGCTCTAAAACTTTGCCTCTAAACCATTTCAACCACTTCACCCAACTTCGCATCACTTCTTTTGGCTTCTTTTTGACTATTTTAATGGTCAAAGCCGTGCAGGAATGACTACATGTACATCTATGGTCGAAAGAGAAAGCCGTGCAGGAATTACTACATGTACATCTATGGTCGAAAGAGAAAGCCGTGCAGGAATGACTACATGTACATCTATGGTCAAAAGTGAGAGCCGTGCAGGAATGACTACATGTACATCTATGGTCGAAAGAGAAAGCCGTGCAGGAATGACTACATGTACATCTATGGTCGAAAGAGAAAGCCGTGCAGGAATGACTACATGTACATCTATGGTCGAAAGCGAGAGCCGTGCAGGAATGACTACATGTACATCTATGGTCGAAAGAGAAAGCCGTGCAGGAATGACTACATGTACATCTATGGTCGAAAGAGAAAGCCGTGCAGGAATGACTACATGTACATCTATGGTCGAAAGCGAGAGCCGTGCAGGAATGACTACATGTACATCTATGGTCGAAAGAGAAAGCCGTGCAGGAATGACTACATGTACATCTATGGTCGAAAGAGAAAGCCGTGCAGGAATGACTACATGTACATCTATGGTCGAAAGAGAAAGCCGTGCAGGAATGACTACATGTACATCTATGGTCAAAAGCGAGAGCCGTGCAGGAATGACTACATGTACATCTATGGTCTAAAGAGAAAGCCGTGCAGGAATGACTACATGTACATCTATGGTCAAAAGCGAGAGCCGTGCAGGAATGACTGCATGTACATCTATGGTCGAAAGAGAAAGCCGTGCAGGAATGACTACATGTACATCTATGGTCAAAAGCGAGAGCCGTGCAGGAATGACTACATGTACATCTATGGTCAAAAGTGAGAGCCGTGCAGGAATGACTACATGTACATCTATGGTCAAAAGCGAGAGCCGTGCAGGAATGACTACATGTACATCTATGGTCAAAAGCGAGAGCCGTGCAGGAATGACTACATGTACATCTATGGTCAAAAGCGAGAGCCGTGCAGGAATGACTACATGTACATCTATGGTCAAAAGCGAAAGCCGTGTAGGAATGACTACATGTACATCTATGGTCAAAAGCGAAAGCCGTGTAGGAATGACTACATGTACATCTATGGTTGAAGGATAAAGCCTTGCAGGAATGACTACATGTACATCTATGGTTGAAAGAGAAAACCGTGCAGGAATTACTACATGTACATCTATGGTCGAAAGCGAAAGCCGTGCAGGAATGACTGCAAGAATTATGGATAGGAGCCAACAACGTTCATTCAATGTATTTTTATTGAAATGCATCTCAAATATGCTAAGCCAAAGCTTCCATTGTTTTTTTGATTGTTAAATTCTAAATTTAGAACGCATCAACTTAAACTGTTTTTCTGCGTTTATTCTTTGCTGAACTGCTCAAAATATATTTTCAACGTCACTACGAAGCCATGCAATGCCTCAGCTAAATTCAACTGATTTTAGAATTCCCAAGAAAATCAATTTGCGTCCACCCCACCATACCCATCGTTCTTCATTATCCTCAATGATAATCACCTCTCATAGGCCTGCCGCTGAGAATCACACCTAATCTACCAATTCCTAAGAATAATTTCAGATTTACCAACCCTTGAGAATCACTCCCGATCTAAACAGCCTCTGAGAATCACTCCCGATCCAACCGACCCTTGAGAATCACTCCCGATCCAACGAGCCTTTGAGAATCACTCCCGATCCAACCAGCCTCTGAGAATCACTCCCGATCCAACGAGCCTTTGAGAATCACTCCCGATCCAACCAGCCTCTGAGAATCACTCCCAATCCAACCGACCCCAAAGAATCACTCCCGATCCCCGTTTCCATTGCACTCCTTCTGATACCCTCGGTGAACCATTTACAATCCTATATACTAAAAATGGTCTGTCGGTAGGTACATATGTGGATATGTGATCGGTTGAGCAAAAACGGCTCAACCGATGCCTCTCAGTTTACGTTTAGGTTTTCCGTTCCAGTAGAAACAATGGGAGCGACAATGACGCGAAAATAGACAGACTTTTTATTTTGAACTTGCACAACAAACAGCCAGAATGAATCAATGAACTAATCTAAAAACAGAGTACAAGCCTCTTTAATCAAATTTCTCTTGTTCATCCTTTTTCGATGAGCAGCTGTAGATGAGCAGAAAGGAGCTGGTAATGATGAAGTTGAGCACAATTAGGACGAACCCGATGAACCAGATGACAGCCAACGACATCTTTGTGCTGCTATTTTCACCGAGCTTCAGTTCCTTTGTGAACTCGAACCCTGCAGCCAAGTTTGAGGCGTTCAAGTTCAGAAATCTAATATATTGTGATGTGAGCACAATAGGAAGAGGAAGAGGAAGTAAGGGGACCCTCAGGAACTCGTAAAGTGAGTACTTTACCATTCTGTGTGGTGAAGTGATCATTCTGAGTGGTAAAGTGACCATTCTGAGTGGTAAAGTGACCATTCTGAGTGGTAGAGTGACCATTCCGAGGGGGTAAAGTGACCATTCTGAGTGGTAGAGTGACCATTCCGAGGGGGTAAAGTGACCATTCTGAGTGGTAGAGTGACCATTCTGAGTGGTAGAGTGACCATTCCGAGGGGGTAAAGTGACCATTCTGAGTGGTAGAGTGACCATTCTGAGTGGGTAAAGTGACCATTCTGAGTGGTAGAGTGACCATTCTGAGTGGTAGAGTGACCATTCTGAGTGGTAGAGTGACCATTCCGAGGGGGTAAAGTGACCATTCTGAGTGGTAGAGTGACCATTCTGAGTGGTAGAGTGACCATTCTGAGTGGTAGAGTGACCATTCTGAGTGGTAGAGTGACCATTCCGAGGGGGTAAAGTGACTATTCTGAGTGGTAGAGTGACCATTCTGAGTGGTAGAGTGACCATTCCGAGGGGTAAAGTGACGATTCGGAGTGGCCCGGTTATCATCGTTACGAGTAGCTCAGCAAAAATCTCTGCCAATCAAAGCGACTAAGCCGTTACACTTACGTGTGGTTGTCACGCCAACAATGGCGCACACAATGCAGCAAATTCCGCAGTTAATTAACCAGAAAGACAGAATAGTAAAAAACTGCACCTCCCAGGGAGGCACCAATCGAGATTTAGACATGATAATTTTCTCCTTCATCGGCCGGCTTCCTAGATAGTTGATGATATCCTGATGCAGTGACGGGTCGTCATTAAACACTTTCTGCACATCGATGCTGTTTTCGTAGACATCGGTGTACCTCTTGTCCTCGGACTTCTGATCATGGTGCACCTGCTCTTCCGCTAGTTGATTTAACAGAGTCGACCTTCGTTCAAGTTCTTGATGCTCCACCAGTTTATCGACAGCTGTATGAGATGCAGCAGGTTGATTGCTGACATTTTCGTCGACGCTGTCCTTGTCTCTTGATTCGTCGCACTGATTATTGTTGGCGCAGTTAAGAAACTGAGAATACACGTAATATTCATAGTTTTCGGCTAGAAATGACATTTTGGACTAGAAATTTGA
Organism: Macrostomum lignano; assembly: GCA_002269645.1. NCBI lineage: Eukaryota > Metazoa > Platyhelminthes > Macrostomidae > Macrostomum > Macrostomum lignano. The sequence continues at coordinate 9,044 of NIVC01003486.1, forward strand.
CCCAGGCCATGGATAAAGTAATCCTTTTTCGACGGGCTCAAGATTGGGGGCGATACCGCTTGGTTTATTACATAGACACTGCGTATGATGGTGTTAAAATATGCCAGCAATTTTAAAAAGCCAAGGTCCAGTGCTAAGTTTATATTTACATTTGTAGAAGTGATCATGCATGAAAGAAAAAACTCAATCGCTAGAAGGTCGAATTATTTAGGACGGGCCATAGACAAATTTTCAAACAAAGACGATTTCCAGCTTCTCATCTAAGATCAATGGACCTCACGGACCATTGATTTTTGCTATTTCCAAAATTTTCACTCACAGAGTTTTCAAAGCCTAAAAATATAACGAATCTTCGAGCATTCTTTGGTATTGTGAACCAAGTTAAAAAATTTACTCCAGAAGTTGTGGAGGTCCGGCCCGCTTGGACCGCTGCTATCAAAGAAGAATATGTTTCAGTAGGGACAAGAACGGCAAGACGCTTTTGAAAAGGCCCGCAGCCACCTCGCATACACGTCTACCCTTGCCAACGACAAGGCGGGATCCAGGTTCATCTCTACTGGTACCGAATTTAGATCCGCAATGATTAAGCTAGAATTGTTGGCCGTGGTCTGGGCGACACAGAAGTGTAGGCTTTTCCTAGAAGGTCTGTCTGAGTTCGACATCGTTACTGACCACAAGCCCCTAGTTCCGATTCTGAACAGCTACCAGCTGGACCTGATCGAGAACCCCAGAATCCAGCGCCTGAGAGCTAAACTGGAACGCTATGCAAGATGGGTTAAATGCAAGGATAATGCCGACGCTGATCGAGAGCACCTGTAGACTACCTGACTCAACAGGACGAGCTAGCAGAATCAGCAGACTTTCACCTGTCACACCAAACTCATGCTACCAAGAGAATCACTCCCGATCCACCCGACCCCTGAGAATCACTCCCGATCCAACCGACCCCTGAGAATCACTCCCGATCCAACCGACCCTTGAGAATCACTCCCGATCCAACCAGCCTCTGAAAATCACTCCCGATCCAACCGACCCTTGAGAATCGCTCCCGGTCCAACCGACCCTTGAGAATCACTCTCGATCCAAACAACCCCTGAGAATCACTCCCGATCCAACCGACCCTTGAGAAACACTCCCGGTCCAACCGACCCTTGAGAATCACTCCCGATCCAACCGACCCTTGAGAATCATTCCCGATCCAACCGACCCTTGAGAATCATTCCCGATCCAACCGACCCTTAAGAATCACTCCCGATCCACCCGAACCTTAAGAATCACTCCCGATCCAACCGACCCTTAAGAATCACTCCCGATCCAACCGACCCCTGAGAATCGCTCCCGGTCCAACCGACCCTTGAGAATCACTCTCGATCCAAACAACCCCTGAGAATCACTCCCGATCCAACCGACCCTTAAGAATCACTCCTGGTCCAACCGACCCTTGAGAATCACTCCCGATCCAACCGACCCTTGAGAATCGCTCCCGGTCCAACCGACCCTTGAGAATCACTCCCGGTCCAACCGACCCTTGAGAATCACTCCCGATCCAACCGACCCTTGATGCTACCAAATGCAAAACTGGACCCTAGCTTGCGTTGGGTGCAAGAAAGCACGACTGTTGTTCAGGATCTGCAGGACCTAAAGCAGCACAATACAGACGGATTCCGAACGACAAGACCAATATGCCCAACAATGTACGCCCATTCTGGATTGTGCGTGAAGAGATTACCGTCGAAGACGGGATCATCCTCTGCTGCGGAAGTTGATGCAGCATTCCATGAGCCATGTGAAAGCAGGTTCTTACACACCGAGGGCTTACCAAGACAAAACAGAGGCCTTGCACTGGCCAGGCCTCGACCGAGACATTGAGAGCGCTATAAGACAATGTAAGTCGTTCCAGGAACACCTCCCATCCCAAGTTAAGGAGCCCATGAGCACATTAAATCCACCAGAACATTGTTTTCAGCGCATTTAAGCAGATTTCTGCGAAAACGCCAACAAAAAGTTCCTGGTTGATTGTGGACGCCCATTGCCTCCAAATAGGCCTCGATGGTCGCTTGTCATGCGTCAAACTCGTCTATAGAATCTACTGCTAGATCGAGACGGAGGCTTTAAAGCCCAGGAAGCCTGAACCGACTGGTACTTGCAGTCATAACAGCGGCTCTTGGTCTCATTGGCGATATCGGAATCACGGGGGCCTGTGACCCCATCGCTGGATTCGGGCTTTTGCTCATTAATGTGACTGCACTTGGAATCGAGCCTGGGTCGCTGGGACACAAGAGAGCCGCGCTAGACGACTAGGCTACGCCCCGTCACTTTTTGTCTTCACGTTGACAACCAATTCTCCAGGCCAATTATTTTCCATGGACCAGCTTCGGCTCTTAGAATTTTACAAGCATATTCCTCGAAGGCATGATGATGTACCTTCTCGTAAATCGTAACAAAAATATTGCTAAACGCACTGCCATATGCGGTTAAAAACACTCACTCCAAAGTATCGCGATTATTGAATGGAATAATTTCAAGTGGGTTTTATTGAATTGTGGATTTGCGAAAATTTGCGACAGCGAATGTGAAACTCTAAAACTTTAGAGTTTAGTTAGTGAACGAGTGTCAGCCAGTCAGTCAGTCAGTCAGTCAGTCAGTCAGTCAGTCAGTCAGTCAGTCAGTCAGTCTGTCAGTCAGTCAGTCAGTCAGTCAGTCAGTCAGTCAGTCAGTCAGTCAGTCAGTCAGTCAGTCAGTCAGTCAGTCAGTCAGTCAGTCAGTCAGTCAGTCAGTCAGTCAGTCAGTCAGTCAGTCAGTCAGTCAGTCAGTCAGTCAGTCAGTCAGTCAGTCAGTCAGTCAGTCAGTCAGTCAGTCAGTCAGTCAGTCAGTCAGTCAGTCAGTCAGTCAGTCAGTCAGTCAGTCAGTCAGTCAGTCAGTCAGTCAGTCAGTCAGTCAGTCAGTCAGTCAGTCAGTCAGTCAGTCAGTCAGTCAGTCAGTCAGTCACCCACTCACTCAAGTCAGTCAGTCAGTCAGTCAGTCAGTCAGTCAGTCAGTCAGTCAGTCAGTCAGTCAGTCAGTCAGTCAGTCAGTCAGTCAGTCAGTCAGTCAGTCAGTCAGTCAGTCAGTCAGTCAGTCAGTCAGTCAGTCAGTCAGTCAGTCAGTCAGTCAGTCAGTCAGTCAGTCAGTCAGTCAGTCAGTCAGTCAGTCAGTCAGTCAGTCAGTCAGTCAGTCAGTCAGTCAGTCAGTCAGTCAGTCAGTCAGTCAGTCAGTCAGTCAGTCACCCACTCACTCAAGTCAGTCAGTCAGTCAGTCAGTCAGTCAGTCAGTCAGTCAGTCAGTCAGTCAGTCAGTCAGTCAGTCAGTCAGTCAGTCAGTCAGTCAGTCAGTCAGTCAGTCAGTCAGTCAGTCAGTCAGTCAGTCAGTCAGTCAGTCAGTCAGTCAGTCAGTCAGTCAGTCAGTCAGTCAGTCAGTCAGTCAGTCAGTCAGTCAGTCAGTCAGTCAGTCAGTCAGTCAGTCAGTTCGTCAGTTACTCGGCTTCTTCTAGCAAAGTGGGCTGGCTTCTCCAATTGCAGCTGGGTCTGATATGCACAAAATAGGAGCTCTTGCAACGAGCGGGCGTCCCAACAGCGCTTGTAAATATAAGAGAAAAGTGGGGGAGAGGTCGCGCATGTGCATACTGTATGTACATCAACTATGAGTCAAGACTCTAAATTCCAAAACCGGTTGGCTAAAGCGAGATTGCGCAATACAGTGGGCCCAGATGGCCTTCGAAGGTTAAATGAATGAAAACAAATAATAAAGAGCAAAATGAAGGGAGTCAACACAGAATAAAAAAAGTTAATAAGTAAATAAATAAATAAATAAGTAGAGTGAAAGTGCACCATGTACGGTGTCACTTAACTGGCAGAAGCTGGTTCGAGCTGGTTGTGGCAGAGCAGATCCCGAAGGCTCCTCTCTTTAGTGAAGGCCGGCAGTACAGGGGCACCGTCGTCCCTCACCGTCCCTCACCTTGGCAACCAGGGTGTCTGACCCAGCGCAGTGCGGCACGATCAGTGGGATCACCGGATTGTGCAGCACCCCAGTCAGCTCGTTGGCGCCATGTGGGACCAGAGTCTTCAGGACCGCGATGAGTATTAAATGCAAAGTAGGTAGGAAAGGAGCCTAGTGGAGAGAGGTAGAGAGAGAGAGAGAGAGAGAGAGAGAGAGAGAGAGAGAGAGAGAGAGAGAAACAGAGAGAGAGAGAGAGGAGGGCATCTCCAATCCCAGGCACTGACACGGTATTTCTTCGTCATTGGCAAAATGGGCACATCTTAGACCATGTACACGCGTTGAGCACAGTGGTATTGATCACCAAATCGCGATCTTTTAATCTCTACGCGATTCATATCCTACGATTGATGTACGTAAGGCGACGAAAAAATATGTACAGGCCGTGTGATCATGCAAAAACTTGCCTAATTTTGAACGAGCAGTGTGAATGAGCCTTTAAAGATATTCTCTGTCCCTCTAGACTGCCAGCTATAATCGATGACCAACATGACCAAACGCAGATCAGATTAACTCACTAGCTACTGGGCCCAATATATGTGCCAACCTATTTGCAACCGGTAATCTGAAATATTGAATACATTGAAAACAAAAGATTCCGATAACGTACCGGACCAGTCGGCTCTTTTTTGACGTTAAGTTTGTGATGTTCGTGACATAAAGAGTTTAAAACAGACATCGTAATGTGAGCTTTGAATCACGCGAATAGCATTTTTTCGGTGCTCAGAAACGGAGCAATGCAGGCTCACGAAATTCAAGTACACTGGCAAAGTTTTAATTACCTTCTGAAACAACAATCAAGTCGCCAGCCCTCCGGACCGTCGAGATATTCAACGATTCTGCCACAAGGTCGGATTGTTAACTAAGCGATGGTGTATCCAACACACTCCTGTGCGCCAATCAGCACTGCGCCTCAGTGCGGCCTTTCCCAGCCTCCAAACTTCATCAGCAAGTCGACCCAAGGGGCCTGCATCAGCTCTGACTTTGTTTCTCACTGGCCTTCACCCAGGCTTAGCTTCTGAACATTCAAAAGGTGGCAGCAGGTGACTATGCACCACCCCCCGTTGCGAATTTCTCGAGTTTCGCTGATCAAGCCTCGACAGTGGGTGCAACCTCAACTGCTGGATATCCTCAGCTGGTGTCTCAAGCATTCTGTCATCACCCCGTCGCCATCGACACCTTCAACAGATAAGGGGACTAATTATTATAAACATAACGAAACACATCAACTAAAACAGCAGTCTTAGCTGCCGATTTAGTATTCGCCATAGACTATAAATCGGCTCTCACTGCGAGAAAATGCATTGATTTTATAGGGACTGTTTCTGGCAGTTTTTACAGGCAGATTTTATGGGTAAACATTCCATAGATGAGCTCAGCCTAACCCTAAAAATTGCTATTAAACCAAGTTGAATTAAAATTACCAAACAGTTTCTTTTAAATCGTAACTGACTAGCAAATATTTTAAGTCAGCTTTAGTATAAGTGACTTCGAATAAGCCCGCTTCGAGGGAGACAGGCTTTGTACAGGCTTGTTGTCGAGATACTGTAAAAAGTTCCGACCTCCGGTTTGTCACTGACTTGAACGTAGCGGCCATTAAGGATTTCTTCTCGCACCTGCTGCTCGACCAGCTGCCGGTAACTGTTAACTGATAGGTAGTTCTGAATTTCTGACATAGTTGAGGCTCTTTCTGACGGGTCAGGGCAGGTGAGTTGGAAGCCGTTGCGGATGCCATTCAGCAGGAATTCGCGGTCAGGATCGTCAGTCAGCTCAGTTTCCCAGGCGGCTGTGGCGAGGTCGGATGAGAAAGCGACGGACTCGAGGGGCTTGGGACAGGGCCAGCCGGGGGCAGCGGGGGTTCGACTTTGGCTTCCGCCGGGGCAGCTGCGCTGCCAGTTGAGCCCCCCGGCCGGCCACGATCTAGTTTTTTGAAGTGCAGAACTGGCGTGGGTGCGCTTCGTAGCAGGCGGAGCAGACGTGCGTGAACTTGCAGTCGCGCCGTAGGCAGCCGTTGCGGTTGAACTTCACGCACAGCTCCCGCCCCTCAGGATCGATCGGGCCGACGAAGCCGGACAGCTGCTGCTTTGGCCTACTGGGCTTGAAGTTGGTGCGCTGGGAGATCGCGTTTCCGCCCTGCATGATTTGACTTTGGTGCCAGAATGTGCTTGAATAGCAGCTGCAGCGACCACCGCTCCCAGCTGCCGCTCGACTGATGTTGCAGGATCCTGAAGTCTTCATCGTAACAGTTGAGGGCGGCCTGACTGAAACCCTGGTGCATAAACTCGCCGAACTGCACACAGTAGCGAACGTAGGCCTTCAGCTGTTCAAGATCCACCGCGCCATCCTTAACGGTGACCAAGGACCCCTCGTCGAGGAGTTTCAGCAGGATTCGGTTGCTGCCTGCTACCCACTGACCCGCCGAGATCTGCTCAGTCCGGACTCTGGACCTCTCGCCAGAGGCAGGCTCCTCGCCATCACGGTTGATAAAGTCCTTCACCAGAAGGGGCTTTGACGGTCCCGACGGCCTGGCAGAAGTGCTGTAGAGGCCTTGAAGGCCCAGGTCTGGCAGTCCCAGCTCCGGCTCATAGGCAGCAGGGGACCGGTCAATCGGCAAGGGGCTCCGCAACTTACGGCTCTGTTGGCCAGGCTTGTTCTCCAGCTCAGCCTCGATCTCAGCAGTCTGGCGTTGAAGATTCCTCAGCCGAAGCAGCTTCTCCTGACGGGCGATCCTCTGGTCCAGATCGTCGGTGCCCTGCGGGGCGCCAGCCTCGTCCAGGGTCGCTTCCTCATCGTCGTCGCTGCTGCTGGTGCTGACTCGGTCGATTTCGCTCGAGTGAGTGGCTGTTGGCCGTCTACGTCGCTTGGCTTGATTTGAGAAACTGGCTTGTTCCAGTCTGACTTGCAACTCTCGCTTGCGACCGCCACTGGGCAGTCCCAGTTGGCGTAGACGGTCTCTAAGCTGCCTTGCAGTCATTTGGTCAATTGAAATCTCGGCCATTGCAGTTGCAGCCTAGGCAGCACTCACCCACTCCGTACGATAAAAAAAATTCATGCAGCGCGAGAAAGGTGAGGCAGGCTGATTAAAACCTAGGTGACATAAACCTCACGGCGGAGGGGTGCAGTGCAGAGGGGGGTTGACTTGGGGTGGGTGTTTACAACCAATCAGCAAACGCCGATTGGACACCACATATCCTATACCCCGGTAACTCTACAGCTAATGCAGTCTACATTGTGAAACAAACCTATCAAAATGAAATTGCAGCCTCAGGCCCTCGTGATCCCAATCAGATTTCCAATCCAATGAATCAAGTTGCTAAACAACAGACAGTGAACAAAACATAAACGAAGGCTGTCCCAAAAGCAGTGTTACTTTTCATTATATCTCTCGTTCTGATAATCCAAATAACATTGTTTTGCACAGATTTATAGCGGCAACTATCTTTTTCCATATTTTTTCCAACATATTTTAAAACAGACGATAGAAACAAAACTTATGCACAAAAATGTAACAGGAACTCGAATTTCCAAATGGAGGTGCCCAGTTCGGGATTTAATATTTATACAATAGATTTGCACAAGATCATGCGTCTCTCGAACGCTCTCCAACTTTTTTTTGAAATTATGATGCAATCAGCACGCATTACTGGAGATTTCAGTTAAATAATTTTCAACTGAATCAGAATGTGAAGATATGAAACTATTGACTTCACAAATTCAAAAGTACATGCATGCAAATACAATTGCCTCTTTGCTTCAGTTTCATCTCACATTAGTCTAAGTAGATTATTAATTTGCATATTTTAAACAATAATAATTTGCAAATTCCTGCACCCTGAAACCAGCACGACGAAACGGAGCATAAAATATCACAGAACTGGAAACAGATCTATCTATCTATCTATCTATCTATCTATCTATCTATCTATCCATCTATCTATCTATCTTTCTATCTATCTATCTATCTATCTATCTATCTATCTATCTATCTATCTATCTATCTATCTATCTATCTATCTATCTATCTATCTATCTATCTATCTATCTATCTATCTATCTATCTATCTATCTATCTATCTATCTATCTATCTATCTATCTATCTATCTATCTATCTATCTATCTATCTATCTATCTATCTATCTATCTATCTATCTATCTATCTATCTATCTATCTATCTATCTATCTATCTATCTATCTATCTATCTATCTATCTATCTATCTATCTATCTATCTATCTATCTATCTATCTATCTATCTATCTATCTATCTATCTATCTATCTATCTATCTATCTATCTATCTATCTATCTATCTATCTATCTATCTATCTATCCATCAGCCCCCTTCTGTTGTATTAAACTTCAAGCACTAGAAAGCAATACTGCTCCATCACAATCCAATCACTTTCTCAGCCAATCAGATCAGAGGCTGCTCTGCCTCCTACATTCACTTAGGACAGCTCTGTCTACTTATTTCCTGTCTCCTTTCTCGGCGATCTGCGCTGCTTCAGCGAGCGCGCAGTTGCTAACACGGAGAGTAAAAACAACTCATTGCACCCCGACGACCAAACTGTCAAGCCAAGCAGATGGACGCCGACCTGCTTGAGAATGCTACCAATGGCATGAACTCATCCGCTCCGGCCATTGCTGGCTTCAAAGACGTTTCCATGTCGACTCAAGCGGCCATCGGACTAGTGGCAACATTCGCCACATTCGCCCTCGTGCTGAACTCGTTTCTGCTGTTCATCCTGATTCGCAGCCAGGTGCGCGAACGCTCTGCCGGCATGCAGGTGCTCACTGTTATGGAAATACTGCTCAGTGTGGCCCTACTGTCGCTGTTCATCAGCATGATGGCGGCCAAGGACCCCGGAGCTCTGCCGCAGGAGCTCGGGCTCGGAGTTCACGCCGTTCAGATGACTCGCAACTACTGGCTGCTGGCCGTCACTCTGCACCGAATGGCCATCACGGTGCGGCCTCAGCTGGCCGCCCAACGGAATGACTATTTTCGCGGCAGGCATCAGTTCTCGATTGTGTGCTTGATTGTGTGCCTCTCGACTCTGACTCTGCTCGCTAGAAGTCCCACGCTGACTGGTGCAGTGGATAAGCAAGCCAATGCAACTGCAGAGAATGCTCTCGTGGCTTATATTCGCGTCTACCTCATCAAGTCGGTGAGCTTCGCCGCTCTGGGCGTCATGCTGCCAGGCCTGGCGATTCTGGCCGCTACCGCCAAGATCGCGCACGCCCTGCGCTACCGACTGGCGCCGCACCGGGCCACCAACCGGGTGACGAAGATGGTTCTGACTCTGTCCATCGGCTTCGTGCTACTCGAGTCTCCACTGGCTATAACCTATACCGTCACCTGCGGCTACCTGTTGAACAGTTTGACACTGCCGTTGGACCAATCTGATTTTGCCAGGCTGCAGGTGCTGGAGGAGCTGGCCACCTGGGGCATGGTGTTCGTACCGGTTGACTCCTGCCTGAACTTTCTGGTGCTCCTTTGCTACAGCCGATCGGTGCGATGGTTCCTGCGCAGCAGCATGCAGAAGTACAGGCGGCGACGGCGGTTGCGTCAGCACCGTAGCCGACGCCGGTGCCTTCGGAAGCGTCTGGAAAAGCAGCTGCGGCAGCAAGCGAAGCTGCGTCGATCGCTGCAGAAACAGCGGGAACGAGAGCTGCAGGCCGACGGGTATGCGCGCTTTGGGTCGGTTTTGACTTGATTAGAGTAGGCTAATGACAATTTTCTATGGCGCCACTTTTACTAAGAATACGAAGACGCAAGATTAAGGTGTACTTGAGTGCTATAGTGCTTCTAATTAGTTCCATTGGCATCCGTCTTTAAATTGCACTAGCGAAGGAAATACACCAGTCTTTCAAATTTCTTGAGGGAATTCTCTGGTCTTCTTGGCTACAAGAAGTCTTGGACAAGACATTCATTATATTTCTTCATCCATGATGTTCTGCATACATTTTCATATAAAAGTTAGCGTAATTGTTTTTGAAGATTTAGGGGCTTATTATCTTATTATAAGCCCAACCTTCATCTCATTTCGTAATTTGGTACCATTTTTCACACAAGTAACACCTGGCTTTCTTTTAGAGTTGTTGACACCTGCAGACACTTGCCGGTGACACTCGGGTCATCGGAATTACCGAGGACCAGTTTGCAAACTATTCGCAGTGTAAAACATAATTTATAATATCAGACTAGTAGAATGCAAAGTGTTCATTTAAAGAACTTGCGAAACCAGCCTGGGTAGAATGAAAATACCTTTGGTTTTTTCTTTCATCTTATTTACAGATCGAGACAGCAGTTATCGGCTCCACCAGATGCGACCGCAAATTCTCGCAGTTTAGTGGACTAAAAGACAGTGGAGACGACCATGGTTGAAGTAAATGAGGCATAGCTAAACTAGCCATTTTTGGTGCACTCGAGCGTGTGTGTGTGACACCTGAGGATGATGTGTATATAAACTGATGATGATACATAATGTATTTAATTTCATCCAACCACAGCGAACGGTAGGGAAGATCGTTAACTTTGCGTGGTTTATAACTTTCGTCCCAGGGTGTAGCGATCCAGGTAGTACGAGCGTATATATTATCCAGGTAGTATATATCGTCCAGGTAGTATATATCGTCCAGGTAGTATATATCGTCCAGGTAGTATATATCGTCCAGGTAGTATATATCGTCCAGGTAGTATATATCGTCCAGGTAGTATATATCGTCCAGGTAGTATATATCGTCCAGGTAGTATATATCGTCCAGGTAGTATATATCGTCCAGGTAGTATATATCGTCCAGGTAGTATATATCGTCCAGGTAGTATATATCGTCCAGGTAGTATATATCGTCCAGGTAGTATATATCGTCCAGGTAGTATATATCGTCCAGGTAGTATATATCGTCCAGGTAGTATATATCGTCCAGGTAGTATATATCGTCCAGGTAGTATATATCGTCCAGGTAGTATATATCGTCCAGGTAGTATATATCGTCCAGGTAGTATATATCGTCCAGGTAGTATATATCGTCCAGGTAGTATATATCGTCCAGGTAGTATATATCATTCGGGTAGTATGTACAGTATACAGCGTTCCCGATGTTTATCTACGTCGCTGTCAAATGGGTAGTTTTAAGTTACACTGACGCAATTTAAGAATACTCATTCGCCAGCGACGGCCATCGATATCGGGTACATTGGATGCGTCGGTGGTTGGTGCAGGGGTATTATTTGCGAGCGACATGCGACAAGGAAAATTTTTATAAGTTATTCATTTTTCGAAGTTAATTCACATGTGTTTTATGCTGAAGTTTTGGCTGAAACCCTCTAACCAAAAATGTGTTGAAAATTTCTGTTCTTATTATCTGTGAGTCTTTAGAGGTATTAATATTTTTAAAACGATTTTTGTCAAGACCTCATTGACCTATTTTTACACTGAGTTTTTAACCAATCCGTCTTTAGAAAGCAACCCTCTTTGATGCTGTTAATGACATACCTTATTTGGCTTAACTTTCCTTTTAGCCTTGGAAAATGCATACGCACGCACTTATTTGCAATTCTTATTTGATAGCAGGTGGTACGATCTATATAAAACTTATTAGCTCACTCACTCTGACTAATTATTGAACTCATCCAGGTTATTCAGATAAAATTTTATTTTTTAGCAAATTGCATTAACGATTATGTAAATTTTAATTTCATCCATTTCAATAGTTCTTAGTTCAAAAATCAATAAATAATTTATAACTATCTCATCGTCCCTACTGCACTTCCCAATTGGTAATTCAATCCATTCTCTAACTTATCAAATTGAAGCTTGAAAATACTGATGCCCTCATACTCAGAATGTTCTCTTATCGCGAATAGGCATGCTCCTGAACAGCGCAATGCTGTTCTCAAAAGAAGATGAGAAACGCATGAGAATCACTCCTGACCAGCGCATGAGAATCATGAGCAGTACTCGCTCAGAGAACCAGCCTTACTAATCAACTTTTTTTAGTTGTAGACAAGCAAGACGCAGCTGGATTTAGAATTAAGTTGATCACCATTAGAACAAATCCACTATCTATCTATCTATCTATCTATCTATACTATCTATCTATCTATCTATCTATCTATCTATCTATCTATACTATCTATCTATCTATCTATACTATCTATCTATCTATCTATCTATCTATCTATCTATCTATCTATCTATCTATCTATCTATCTATCTATCTATCTATCTATCTATCTATCTATCTATCTATCTATCTATCTATCTATCTATCTATCTATCTATCTATCTATCTATCTATCTATCTATCTATCTATCTATCTATCTATCTATCTATCTATCTATCTATCTATCTATCTATCTATCTATCTATCTATCTATCTATCTATCTATCTATCTATCTATCTATCTATCTATCTATCTATCTATCTATCTATATCTAACTATCTTAACTATTTATCTATCTATCTATATATATCGGTGTATTTCCTAAAAGAGATGTTTTTGATAAAAAGTTACACAGAAAAAGACTGTTATTGGCGAGAAAAATTACTGCTTTCGGTAGGATTATTCATGCGTGCTGAAAGCAGCGAGATGACACAGCAGGTTGAAAATCACGGAGCTGGGAAGGAAGAAAAGGACATGCAGATGGGATTAAACTAGCTTCTGCGACGAGTGGGCGGAGATGAAAGGAGGAGAAAGCGCAGTGTGGGCTGCAGGGTGCCGCTGCTAGAATGCCATCCGAAAATAACACAGCCTAAAATTACTATTCGTCAAGCAGCTCTACAAGTCTGTTCAGAGGATTCCCTGCCATTTCAAATACTTCAACAATAGCCGGCAAGTTGTCTTGACATAAATTAAATAGAAACAAAAAACCTTTTGAACTACTTGTGAACAGCGGTTGTGATTTGATGTGATTTAGACACTGCAGCCAAGCTCACTAGTGTCCGACAATGAGGATTTGAGGGAGCAGTGGAGGCTCCATAGCGTAGGCTACGACTTTATTCAATCAGTCAAACTAATCAGTTCAAAGTAGCAATGAAGAAAGATGATCTTCTTCATACAAGACATTGGTTTGCCTCTACTAAACGCCGTCATTGACGAGACTCTTAGGCTTACTACAGACAATCCTTTCGGGTGCTTTTCGGGAAGTGCAATGCAATTCGATATCCGTTGGAAATTTTCCTTATCGTAGGTAGTTATCTTGGCTCCGTGTGATACAGATTTCAAAGAGAAAAAAGAGTCATGAGAGCCACACAGCGATTGTATAAAAGAAGCTTTGCATTTGAGGTTTGTGAAATTTCCAGAGGTTCAAAATCCGGACTCTGACTGGGAAAGCGTTTCTATCAGTGAAGCAAAGCAGTGAATTTAGTGGCCAAAATAGGTAATATGAGGTTAAAATAGTCAGGAACAGGTAGAAGATCAGAATCTAAGTTTGCTAGTCCGATGGGAAGAAGTTATGTTTGTTGTTGACATTAGGCCACTGGCACGTACGGATAGTAACAAGTTGACAGAAAATGCTTGCAGAAGTTCACGAGACTATTGAGACACAGTTCCGATTTTGTCGTGTTATTATATTTCTTACAGACTGAGTTCACTTGCACTGTACGTAGCTGCAAATATTAGAAACTAGAAGCTGTTGTGTAAGTAAAAGCTTTAAGCATGCTTTCACGTTGACATTCCCAGACGATGCAGCTCTTCATCCAGACCTCTCAGGCGTCTGTACTAAGCTCGCGTGGGACGTCCTGCCTTTTGAAGCTTATACCCTGTCTGGCTTTGACATAATCTCCATGAGCGCATTGCTCAAGTCAGCTTGCGATTGAACGAGCGGTTGGGTTGCTTTCACAAGACCGAAACTAGAAAGACCGAAATTGCACATCGTAGAAAAATTAATACAACAAGGCCATGCAGTATTTTCGCGTTGTGAAGTTTTCGGTCTTGTGAAGGGCATTGCATATGGAGTTTTTGACGTTGTGAAGTTTCGGTCTTGTGAAGGGCCTTGCATATGGAGTTTTTGACGTTGTGAAGTTTCGGTCTTGTGAAGGGCCTTGCATATGGAGTTTTTGTCGTTGTGAAGTTTTCGGTCTTGTGAAGGGCCTTGCATATGGAGTTTTTGACGTTGTGAAGTTTCGGTTTAATGAAGTTTCAGGCCGGAATTTCTCCAGCATCAATATTTATTTATTAATCTTCAATCGGCTTTAGAGATTTAAGGATGTGAAGTTTTAGCTTGCAAACGAATCAAATAGGAAGAGGTGCAAATTATCAAGGGCTAAGCGCAACGTTTCATTTTTGACTTTTGATCGTTGTATCTTTAACGGTAAGCTAAGATGTCCCGAATACGGGACAAGCAGCCACTTCTGCTGCAGCCGAAAACTTAAAACTAAGTTCTATGGTCAAAACTGCAGCTGCGCTGCACTGCCGTTGCCGACGGCCATGTCCCAAAAACGGGACACACTGCTTTATTTTAATTTAAAACAAGTGAAATTGCTAACAAAACAGAAACAGGATTAGAACAGATAATTTTGGATTGACACCATAGCAACGGAAAGCTCCTTGTTAGGGTACTCCATAAATATTTACTTAAATTTTATTCAAGGGTGGGGACAAAAAGGAGAGCGGGTTAGAAATGGAGAGAGCAAAGTCAACCGGGGGTGTGGAAGAAAAAAACATGAAGACGAGGTCTGTAACAGTCAGTGCGGTTGGCTGTGCCAGTTTCTAAAGCACTGGCCTATGCAAAGTGCTGGTACTCCCGGACAATCAGGGCATATTTACACGGTCTTCTTCGCGATTCGGTTCTCGCTGCACACGCGGCATCGATTGCGCGGCCGAACATTGGCAGCGTTCAATGGAGCTTTGGTCGGCAAATGCTGTACTGCAGGGCCGTCACCTGCCGGTCCGACTGCTGCAGGACGGCCTGCCCTGACAGCGAAATGGCGCCTGCCCCTGCCAGTCTCCTCCACCAAAATGCTGACCGCTTTGCGCAGAAACGCCACGAAAGTCTTGGTACCTCCGTGCTGGCGGTAGACGATCCACGAGTTCCGAACTAGAAGCAGCAGCAGGTAAAACGCAAGTTTCTGAAACCAGCGCAGCGTCTTCCGGCTGGCCAGGTAGGGGTTCGCTGCCGAATCCATACGGTCCACGCCGCCCATACTCTTCGAGTAGGTGACCACTGTCACTGGCTTCGCGATCACCTGCTGCTCGCCTCCCCGACGGACTCGTGGCACGTTCACACAGGCAGCCTGCCCAGCAGTGTCCAGGAGATACACGGTCTTTGTTCCGCTGCTCTTCCTGTCCACGAACTTACAAGCGAGCACCTCACCGTTCCTCGCGAAAGCCGCCGCAGTCGGTCGCAGTTGCAGTTGCTGCAGCAACTGCGGGACGCCTCGATTGCTGCGCACAGTGCCGGTCAGCCGAGTTCCATTCGCTAGCAGCCAAACGGCCAGCCGATGCGACGTGAACCAGCTGTCCGTGAACACGTTATAATTCATGAGCAGGAGTTCACGGCACAGCTCGGCCACAATTCGCTCACTAATAGAGAGGCCGCCGCACTCGAGTCCCAGTCCAAACTGTGCATTCGCGTGCTCCGTGGAGTGGACTGCGAAATTCCACAAGTAGCCAGTCTCCGACTCGCACAGGCAGTACAGCTTGACACCGTATCTGCTCCTCTTAGTCGGGATGTACTGCTTGAACAGCAGACGCCCCTTGTACAAGACGAGCGTTTCGTCCACGGAAATGTGCTGACGCGGCATGTAATTGTTGCTGCACACCTGCTGCAGCTGGTGTAGAAATGGCTGGATTTTGGCCAAGGGCCCTTCCTGAACATCCGTGCAGTCGTAGAAACGAAGGCAGGAAAGCAGCTGCTTGAACCTATCTCTCGAGAGGGCATTGGGCATTGACAGAAAGGAGCAATTGAAAACAGGGTCCTGGCTCCAGTAGCTGCTGATCTCCGGCTTTTTGTCCAGGCCCATCAACAGAACAATCCCGAACAGCTTCCTCACCTCATCGTCTGTACAATCTTTCCAGTTCTTTACCAGCTTCGGCAACTGCTCTTCGCCAGCGCACTCCTCGAATATCTTCCACGCCCTACGATTCGTCCAGGTTTTCACGCTTGCAATAATTCCATCAGTGAGGTACAGACGCAGAAACTCCTCTTCGTTTCCATCAGCTGAAGCTGGAGGCCTCCAATCTGGGCGAACCCCTGCGGTGTTCCCAGAAACTCGGCTTCATTCGGCACAGCATCCATTCTAGCCTGAACAAACTGCCACTCTGGTACATCACCAACTTCCTCTGTCTGCATGCCTTCTTCTTCTTCTGCTTCTTCGCCTTCTTCCTCCATAATCTCGTCCTCGACTCCATCTAGCGACTCCAGTGAGTCGTCATCAGTGAAAATTTCTGCGTATTCGTTTTCAGATTCCATGGCAAGAACAACGCGAGGAAGCGCAGCAGCCAGTGAGACAGTAAATATATAGCTATTTAATTGTAATTGGACAGGGCCCTAAACGACTAAACGAATATATTTAAGACATTAAACTAGGGGGGGGGGTGAAGATAATAAAATGAGGGGGTGGAACTCGTGACTAAAAAGAGGCGAGGTTGAAGAGCCAATCAGAAGGCAGCGAGGGAAACAGATAAAAATAACAAGACTGAACTGGACCAAGAGGAAAAAACAGTAAACAGAGACAAGTGCAGATGAACTGAAGAAATGACAACGACAGTCGCGACAGAGAGAAACCGGCGGGAAAGGGGGTGCTGCAGCAGCAACTTTAGCGACTGTCCAATAGTCTATGTCCCGATTTCGGGACAGCCGTCGGCAACAGGGGTGATGCTAAACACCACCCGTCGCGTAGAGGTTTTAAAATGAAATCGTATCGTTAAAACTTGAATCAAGTCAAAATTTCATCTGTTGAAATGTAGTAATGGTTTGCGTTAACGCGAATAACAGTTCAATAAAGAGTAAGATTCGGGTATATAATCAACACAGAACAACATATGTTCCTTGGGGGTTGGCCTTCATAGCTGTAAATCGCACGACAACGATCGCACGATTTGAATTGGTGACCATTTTTAGGACGAAAGGACAACAGCCAACATAAGACAAAATTACAAATAAGTAAATCAACACAAGATACAAGGGTTAAAAATATTGTCGCATAATTGTCTTAATACGCAGGGATCAAGAACCATTTTCCTCTCTGAATGGGATTGAGAAAGTGTAAAACATTGTTTTGCTTTTTGAAGTCAGACAACAAAACATTAAAATTGCATGGGCAATTGAGGTTCAAAGACGCTGTTACCTCAGCAATAAATTCCCACAAGTCACAAGTTTATCTAGAAAAGTTTTGGAGAGCGGCAACGCTCACAACGCAGCTGTGTCTTCTAAATGGATGTAGCAGAGTTGCTTTTCAGACCACTGAATGGAGCTTTGACAAGAACGAAATCCGGTTTCCGGTCGTAATTCATGAAAAACAATAGCTAGATAAACTTGTGTCAGGGCACCTTGTGTGCTTGATTCATTTGGAATTGGAAAGCCCAGAAAGTGAATTGTTGGGAACTTTTTATCCGAGCTATGCACCGAAAATTGCAATAATTTCAGTTCTAAAGGTGTTTTCAAAGAACAGAAACACACAGAAACGTGGGTGTGCTAATTGAAATGACTATGCAACACTTTACTTGATCTTTCGGTGACAATTTGCAGCTTGATTTGACTTGTTGCCATTTGACTTTGAATCTTGCACTGAGTTATTTACACTTTAGTTGGTGATTTTGCTACTTGAGTAACTTGACCGGAGAACCCAATTCAACATTTGTAACGGGGCAGAGGTGTTTAAACAAAAATCTCATTAGTGAAGAGTTTGGACCAAGTCAGGCCTGAAAACGCAGACCATCTGTAGATCGCAATTAGCAACATGTTAAAACCATCAGCGCGTAATTACTCAAAGTTAAGACTTCATGCAGGTCAGGCTCTCCTAAGTTTCAGTCGCTGGTGCGAAGTGTCTGCGGTCGCATCTGCTGCAGCCGGTACTGCTGTCTCGATCTGAAACCGGACATTGCTTTGATGCAGTGAGTAAGCAAAACTGAAGAGTACCACTTAGGTCAGGTTCCAGTTAGTCTGAGTTCATCCAGTTCTGAGCGATGATTACTTGGTACTACCGGTATGCATCCTTAACAGCAGAACCACAAGGGAATTCACCCCTGACTATTTTTTTCTGCGCCGGAACGGAGCCACGCAGGTACACGAAATTCAACAACACAGGCTAAATTTTTGTTGCGCATCTTTTCAAGCAGAATCAAGTCGCCAGCCCTCCGAATCATCGAGATATTCGACAATTCTACCAGAAGGAAAAAATTTCGCTACGATGCTTTGGTCAAATCGAAGGCTTCAAATTTCCAGATCGGGTCACAAGGGATGGATTTGAGAAAATATGAGAATGCATTAGCCGTTTCTTAATTGCTAGCTATATTCTGTATTTATATTAAACAACTTACGCTCGTATGTAAAATCCGAAAGAGTCAATTATCTGAAGAAGGAGTTCCCAATCAATTACACTTTAGCTTTTAGGGCTAAGTTCTCTTGCTCTAGGTAGACCTTGATTTGGCAACTGAGGTTTGTTGTTGCTGTTGCTAGTATGGGCTTTTAGCCTAGTAGTTAGAGCGTCGGACTCGCGACTTAAAGGTCGGGGGTTCGATTCTTGACCCACTCGGAGCAATTTGTGTCCTTGAACACGACACTCAACTCTGCATTGCTTCAGTTCACCCAGCTGTAAAATGGATGCCAGCATTAGCTGGGGTAATTGAGGATGTGTATGGCGACCCCCCAGTCCTTGGACTGAACAGCCGTACGTAGCCTTCAGATGCGCCGCACAATAGCTGCGGCTGAGCTGTCGGTTGCACATCTGCCCATTTAGTGCAGGTGAAATCCAATATTATTATTGTAGTGTGCGTACGCACGGTATATTAGCCCAGTGGTACGCCTGGGCAGTCTGAATGGCTGCGGAGTGGGGTGGGCAGCTGAAGCGCAGCATCGCGGAGCCGACAACGCTGGCTTTTTACGACAAGCGGCTACACACGCAGCTGATCGTGGACGCGGGGCCGACCGGACTGGGCGCCATCCTGGCGCAGGTGCAGCGCGACGGCAGCTCAAGGCCGGTTGCATACGCCAGCCGGACCCTCTCCGATGTCGAGCGGCGATATTCGCAGACCGAGAAGGAGGCACTGGCCGTGAAGTTCGGCTGCCTGAAGTTTGAGTACTACCTGCATGGATCGCGCGAGTTCACAGTGGTCTCCGATCACAAGCCGCTGACGGCCATGTTCGCGTCTGGGTCGCGGCCGCCTCCACGAGTCGAGCGAATGACGCTGAGGATCCAGCACCTAGTGTTCAAGGTCGAGTACCAGCCGGGAGCCTCCGGCAGCCCCTAAGCGCGCACGGCAGAAGTTTTGGCGAGCAGCGGAGGGAGGCCTACATCAACGAGGTGGCGCAGGCGGCTGTGCCGATGGCGCTGACGCTCCGGGACATCCGCAAGAGCTCTGCCTGCGACCCAGTCATCCGGGCAGCGATTGCGACGACGCAAGACGGCCGGTGGGATCGCTCCAACCCCGAGATACGCTCACTCCACGCGCTGCGAGAAGAGCTGCCTGCGGTTGACCGGGTCCTCCGCAGGAGCTCGTGACAGACAATGGACCGCCCTTCTCGTCCAAGGAGTTCGGCCGATTCCTGGCGAGCTACGGGATCAAGCACCGCCTCATCACGCCCTACTACCCAGCGGCCAACGGCATGACGGAGCGACTCAACCGCTCCATCAACAAAGTCGTGCGCGCAGCCATCGAGGAGCGGCGGGACTGGAGGGCCGCTCTGGACGAGTGGCTGCTGGCCTACAAGAACACGCCGCACACGGCCACCGGGCGCGCACCAGCCGAGCTGCTGATGGGCCGGCGGCCAAACGACTTTATTCCCGCCGCCCGGCCGTCCCAGCGAGTCCGCATCAACGAGCAGCGGCTGAGAGACGCCGACGCCGGCGCCAAGGCGGCGATGAAGCAGCACGCGGACGCAAGGAGGCGACCACGGCAGCACGACGTCCAGGTCGGCGACTCAGTGCTACGATGGCGGGTCGGTGAAGACGCAGACGCCATTCGAGAGCGATGCCTGGACGGTCCAGCGAGTGGCCGGCAACTCGCTGCTGCTACGCCGGGACGGCACGACCTGCTGGCGGCACTGCACGGCCCCGATTTGGCCGACGCCGGCATCCAGACGCAGAACGCTACACCGAGAGCTGCTGGCGAGGCGGCCCGAGATCCACCCGCCTCCCCGGTGGCGCTGCGCCCGCACCCCCGCGCTGCTCGGGCTGGCGTGAAAATCTACAAGGACTGAATTTTGAATCGTGGAGTGACTGAAATTAACAGAATTTTTTTTCTGTAATATGCGGACTGAAGTTTTTTTCAAGTTTTTGCTGCTGCATTCAATTCAAATATTTCATTTCCTCAATATTTTAATCTCCATTTTCAATACGCATCATCGGTGAATATTTCAAGTTTTGTATTTTCGAGTTACATTTAAATCGATTTTCTTCTCTCGCAGTCTCTATTCGAAAGGGGAGAGATGTAGTGTGCGTACGCACAGTATGTTAGCCCAGTGGTACGCCCGGGCAGTCTGATTGGCTGCGGAGTGGGGTGGGTGCCGCCACCCCAATTCTAACTCAAAAATATATAGACGCGTGCCCAGCGCGGCGAGATTGTACCTCGTAAGAGTTTGGCTACACAGCAAACACGGCCTCTGACTCAGTTACTACAATTATTACGAGCGTAGTATTGAATCGGTAGCATGCATGAATTTCATTAGCCTACTCTAATCAAGTCACAACCGACCCAAAGCGCGCATACCCGTCGGCCTGCAGCTCTCGTTCCCGCTGTTTCTGCAGCGATCGACGCAGCTTCGCTTGCTGCCGCAGCTGCTTTTCCAGACGCTTCCGAAGGCACCGGCGTCGGCTACGGTGCTGACGCAACCGCCGTCGCCGCCTGTACTTCTGCATGCTGCTGCGCAGGAACCATCGCACCGATCGGCTGTAGCAAAGGAGCACCAGAAAGTTCAGGCAGGAGTCAACCGGTACGAACACCATGCCCCAGGTGGCCAGCTCCTCCAGCACCTGCAGCCTGGCAAAATCAGATTGGTCCAACGGCAGTGTCAAACTGTTCAACAGGTAGCCGCAGGTGACGGTATAGGTTATAGCCAGTGGAGACTCGAGTAGCACGAAGCCGATGGACAGAGTCAGAACCATCTTCGTCACCCGGTTGGTGGCCCGGTGCGGCGCCAGTCGGTAGCGCAGGGCGTGCGCGATCTTGGCGGTAGCGGCCAGAATCGCCAGGCCTGGCAGCATGACGCCCAGAGCGGCGAAGCTCACCGACTTGATGAGGTAGACGCGAATATAAGCCACGAGAGCATTCTCTGCAGTTGCATTGGCTTGCTTATCCACTGCACCAGTCAGCGTGGGACTTCTAGCGAGCAGAGTCAGAGTCGAGAGGCACACAATCAAGCACACAATCGAGAACTGATGCCTGCCGCGAAAATAGTCATTCCGTTGGGCGGCCAGCTGAGGCCGCACCGTGATGGCCATTCGGTGCAGAGTGACGGCCAGCAGCCAGTAGTTGCGAGTCATCTGAACGGCGTGAACTCCGAGCCCGAGCTCCTGCGGCAGAGCTCCGGGGTCCTTGGCCGCCATCATGCTGATGAACAGCGACAGTAGGGCCACACTGAGCAGTATTTCCATAACAGTGAGCACCTGCATGCCGGCAGAGCGTTCGCGCACCTGGCTGCGAATCAGGATGAACAGCAGAAACGAGTTCAGCACGAGGGCGAATGTGGCGAATGTTGCCACTAGTCCGATGGCCGCTTGAGTCGACATGGAAACGTCTTTGAAGCCAGCAATGGCCGGAGCGGATGAGTTCATGCCATTGGTAGCATTCTCAAGCAGGTCGGCGTCCATCTGCTTGGCTTGACAGTTTGGTCGTCGGGGTGCAATGAGTTGTTTTTACTCTCCGTGTTAGCAACTGCGCGCTCGCTGAAGCAGCGCAGATCGCCGAGGAGACAGGAAATAAGTAGACAGAGCTGTCCTAACTGAATGTAGGAGGCAGAGCAGCCTCTGATCTGATTGGCTGAGAAAGTGATTGGATTGTGATGGTGCAGTATTGCTTTCTAGTGCTTGAAGTTTAATACAACAGAAGGGGGCTGATAGATAGATAGATAGATAGATAGATAGATAGATAGATAGATAGATAGATAGATAGATAGATAGATAGATAGATAGATAGATAGATAGATAGATAGATAGATAGATAGATAGATAGATAGATAGATAGATAGATAGATAGATAGATAGATAGATAGATAGATAGATAGATAGATAGATAGATAGATAGATAGATAGATAGATAGATAGATAGATAGATAGATAGATAGATAGATAGATAGATAGATAGATAGATAGATAGATAGATAGATAGATAGATAGATAGATAGATAGATAGATAGATAGATAGATAGATAGATAGATAGATAGATAGATAGATAGATAGATAGATAGATAGATAGATAGATAGATAGATAGATAGATAGATAGATAGATAGATAGATAGATAGATAGATAGATAGATAGATAGATAGATAGATAGATAGATAGATAGATAGATAGATAGATAGATAGATAGATAGATAGATAGATAGATAGATAGATAGATAGATAGATAGATAGATAGATAGATAGATAGATAGATAGATAGATAGATAGATAGATAGATAGATAGATAGATAGATAGATAGATAGATAGATAGATAGATAGATAGATAGATAGATAGATAGATAGATAGATAGATAGATAGATAGATAGATAGATAGATAGATAGATAGATAGATAGATAGATAGATAGATAGATAGATAGATAGATAGATAGATAGATAGATAGATAGATAGATAGATAGATAGATAGATAGATAGATAGATAGATAGATAGATAGATAGATAGATAGATAGATAGATAGATAGATAGATAGATAGATAGATAGATAGATAGATAGATAGATAGATAGATAGATAGATAGATAGATAGATAGATAGATAGATAGATAGATAGATAGATAGATAGATAGATAGATAGATAGATAGATAGATAGATAGATAGATAGATAGATAGATAGATAGATAGATAGATAGATAGATAGATAGATAGATAGATAGATAGATAGATAGATAGATAGATAGATAGATAGATAGATAGATAGATAGATAGATAGATAGATAGATAGATAGATAGATAGATAGATAGATAGATAGATAGATAGATAGATAGATAGATAGATAGATAGATAGATAGATAGATAGATAGATAGATAGATAGATAGATAGATAGATAGATAGATAGATAGATAGATAGATAGATAGATAGATAGATAGATAGATAGATAGATAGATAGATAGATAGATAGATAGATAGATAGATAGATAGATAGATAGATAGATAGATAGATAGATAGATAGATAGATAGATAGATAGATAGATAGATAGATAGATAGGTTTGTTTGTTGATTGAATAACTTAGTGAGTGATTTATGATTTTATTTACTTAATGGTAGATTAATCATTAACTTTAATAATTTTTAACAAGTAAAGTCAGCCACTGTAGCAAACAAAAACAAACAAAGCTTTCTCGAGCCGCAGTATTACGTGCGCTAGGTTGACCCTTCCAGTAAAATAATAATTCTGTGCGCTCTTTTGTTCGCTCTATTCATGTGATTCCTTCCCACCTCTTCGGCCTAACTGCCTGACTGGGTATCAGCTGCACAGGGATTGAGGACGTGTCTGCGCTAATGCGTCACTCTGAACGTCTCTCGCCGCGCATTGTTCCCACGCATCTGAGCGATGGGTTGCCCGGGTCTACCGAGGTAATTTTCTGTCGAAAAAGCTCTGCCCTCTCAATTTTTGCAATCCTATACTTTTCATTGCTTGCTCGCGAATTGAAGCTTGCAACCCATCATTTCCTGAGACTCTCAAGGCACTTAGGGTTGCCGTCTATCTTCAGTATAGCCAAATGCCAACTGTGCATTCCCAAATCAAGCCAAGCAAAAGTCAGGCAATCCTGCCAGAAGATATCTCGGATCAGATCAAATAAAATAACTCCGCTGAACCGTCAAAAGTCTAAAGGACAACCTCACACTGAGCCCTTAGCTTAATTATGTAGATGCTATATAGTGAAATAAATTTCACATCTTTAAGGCTTGTCGAAGGTTAATTAATTAGGAATGATGATATCTGAAGCAATCTGATTGTTTCTGCAAGTTGTATATTTCTTGCTTAGAGTCACCACTACTAAAGCATTCCTGTGATTTTTTATTTATGATGATTTATAATATATGAGCTATAAGATAGACATATCAAGAGATGGACATTGGGTCTCCCTTCTGTATTCAAAAGCAATAAAAATGTTTGTGCTGAAAAAAATGAAAAAAACTCCTATCTCCATAGTGTATGTTTTTGGTAAAAACTGCCTCCTAAAATTTTCCAAGGAGGCTTTCATGTCTCTCTTTTCTCTGAAATCTGGATCAAACAGAGCCAGGGTAACCACATGTGATAGGCAAATTTCCAACGGATATCGAATTTCATTGCATTTCCTGAAAAACAAGCGAAAGGATTGCCTGTAGAGAGTCTTGTCGAGGACCGCTTAGTAAAGTCGAATCAAGAAGGTCTTGTATGAAGATAATCTTTGAGCTGGTTTAGTTTGGCTGATTGCCTAGAGGTAAGCTACACTAAAGCTGGGAGACCTTGTACCGGAACCTTTATTGAGCACCAACTGTTCCCTCCAATCCTTATTGGCAGACATTATTCAGCTGATTTCAGCTTTTAATTTTATAAAAAAAGGACTGGACCTTCGCTTTTGACAGCACAATGACATTCGATAGAGGTAATGATGGGACTGAAATTTGAATTATTGTGCCCAAAACTCGGTCAATAGTAAAACATTTCTGCATCATTTCAGGCTCTTGAAATTGTTTGTTGTTTGCTGTTGTTGAAAATGTATAAAAGTGTTCGTTGCGTTTCGTTGAGAAAGTATGTACGCTTTCACTCCAGGTATTTCAGATTTCCCGGACTTAAAATGTTAATGCAAGTGCATTTGCTCACTGAAGTACCCACAGAGAATATGATGTCTGATAACTGCATCAACAGAAAATACTTTATCGGTAGATTTAACGGTATCGAGTGAATATTTCTACATGGAAATTTAAATTTTCCTTCCTTCAAAATGGAAAGCAAAATAGATGAAAACATTTACAGTGTTGGATAGCTACCTTCTAATAGATTTGCCCGCATCAAAGTGTCATAAATGTCTAGGTTGATGGCGTTCCGTCTTAGCGACTTAATCTTTTGCTCAAAATTGAATTCCAATTTAAGCATCTAAGCAGCTCACGCAGAGCAAAGCAGACGATATGAAAGTAGAAACTTCTTCTGCCTCGTGCTCATACTCAAGCTAGTTGCAGTAGCTCGTATGCAACAGTCTTGATATGACTATAAAATTTGCATTTACCAAAAGTTTTAATTTATCTGCATGAATTCTTTCATCTTCATCAGTTCGCGTGCAAAGCTTACGAATATTTCTGCTTTGAGATTAAAGCGCAAAAGTGCCGTAAAACCTTTTGTAAACGAATAATTTATCACATAGTTGTTAAAAATTTGGTTAAAATAGCTGGTAATGCAAGTCGATAGAAATATGACACGGGATTGCACGTGGAACTATGACTATCTAATGTTGGAAAAAGGATAGGGTAGCATGTGCATTTCCCCTAGATGTATACGAACTAACTTTCAACATCCGATCCAGCTCACCAGCCATACCTTTTGACTTAATTCGGCCTGACCAATGTGCAGTAGCTATATATACAACAGAGAGTACCATCAAAGTTTCTTTACAGTCCGGCAATATGTTAGTTAATACTTTTTTTGAGGATTAACCACTAAATGTATATAATTTTATAGATTTTTGGCAATATATTAGTCTGATCAATCTCATTCTCAATTATGTCACTCAATTAACTAACATTTCATCAGAATCGACTCCTGTTGAATATCATAATATCATTAATCCAGCGGTATCAACCTCAATCGAGGCATTGCCACTTTCAATCGAGCTTCGTTTTTATCATATCCTGCACTGAAAGGGTATTTAATAGGTCTATAAATATTTGCAAAAAGGTGTCAATTAAATAGCAATTAATTTTGATCGGCTGAATGAATTGAATTGAATTGGCAAGAGTGGGAGACTTGACAATCGATCTCATCTCATAATCGTTTTCGTTTGATCTTTGATCACTACTCATTAATATTATGTGTTTTGTCTATTTTCTCGCGCGCGCTATTGTCCATTGACAAAAATACACAGATATATAGATTTTTCTGGACATTATGTAATGCATTATCCGTAATTTCATTTGGTAATACTCAATAATATACCGTAAAATCTTTATGGTTACGTAAAATTACCAAACATCCACCGTATAGCTGCATTGTAAAGACGGTATATTTCTTGTGCATTAGATGACTCAAGCCAATGCGCGATCACGATTAGCGTTTAATGCACGCTGAATTGTGTTACAATATGAGCATTTTTTATTCCTGCATATGGTCCGACAAGTCTATTTTTAGAAACAGCAGGTTAGAAACAGAACAGAAGCATCAAAACGACGAGACTAAGGAAAAGCAAGCAGCTATTGAGTCTACACTCAAACCCTTCTCGAACTCTACTCAAAAATTAACAGCTCAACATTTGTTTCGCCGTTTGCTAAAATCTTTATCCGCTTAGTTGGGGCTGCTACTGCAGGAGTCGTTTAAAATTTAAATGGTGCCTTTTCAACAACAAGTGACTTCTAGCGAAATTGGCGCTGATCCACACGAGACGGCAGTGGCAACAGCCCTTAAAGGTTGTGACGTTGGTGGTTCTTTTATTCTCCCAGTTCGTCGATTAATATCTACTAAAAAATATTTAATATGTACTTTATTTATATCAATTGGTTTCACTTTTACCAGGGTATGTTTATTGAAAATAGTAAGCAATGCTTTGTTTTACTGCATTAAATAGTTATATTTAACATTTTGAATTCTGTGGCTTCGGAGAAGACTGAGCGTGGTGTGCCGCTGCTGTTCCTATCGCCAGTCATTTGATTTTAGTAAACACTGAAAAAAACAGTAGTTCAAGATCGCTCTCAATTTAGTAGTGTTACCCACTAAGGTCATCTTCGAAGCCACATTCCATTGACACTGCAATTGTTCGTTACCAGTTAGCATCAGCAATAACCACTACATGTGTAACCTGCAAATATACATAATCCGTAATCGAATTATCGGCGCCGTCAGTTATCGTCACCACTAACTGTGTGTTTACTCACTACTTTAATAGCAGCCCGTCAGCACGCGAACTCGGACCAGATATCGTCACTAGGTGCTTCGCTCAAGGTAGACTTTGACGCCATTGTTAAACTAGCTAAAGCGTTTGTCAGCTGATCACTCATCCCTGCGATGATCAAGCCCATCTTCAATAGACTCGCATAATTTTTTAACGATACACTAGCTATTCCGTTGATTGGAATGAAAATTAATAACTTTCTAACTACATGTAGAAAGCTTTCAACACTGATACTTACTTAATTGCAACTATAAACTAAAATAAAAAATACCCAACGTTGCGATCTGTCATCTACGCGTTTTTTTCTACAGTACAGCAAAGCTGGGACGAGTCTATTACAGACGCCATCGTTGAAGCTGATTTGAGCTCTAAAACTTTCCCTCTAAACCATTTCAACCACTTCACCCAACTTCGCATCACTTCTTTTGGCTTCTTTTTGACTATTTTAATGGTCAAAGCCGTGCAGGAATGACTACATGTACATCTATGGTCAAAAGCGAGAGCCGTGCAGGAATGACTACATGTACATCTATGGTCAAAAGCGAAAGCCGTGTAGGAATGACTACATGTACATCTATGGTTGAAGAATAAAGCCGTGCAGGAATGACTACATGTACATCTATGGTTGAAAGAGAAAACCGTGCAGGAATGACTACATGTACATCTATGGTTGAAAGAGAAAACCGTGCAGGAATGACTACATGTACATCTATGGTCAAAAGAGAAAACCGTGCAGGAATGACTACATGTACATCTATGGTCAAAAAAGCAAACCGTGCAGGAATGACTACATGTACATCTATGGTTGAAAGAGAAAACCGTGCAGGAATGACTACATGTACATCTATGGTCAAAAGAGAAAACCGTGCAGGAATGACTACATGTACATCTATGGTCAAAAGAGAAAACCGTGCAGGAATGACTACATGTACATCTATGGTTGAAAGAGAAAACCGTGCAGGAATGACTACATGTAGATCTATGGTCAAAAGAGAAAACCGTGCAGGAATGACTACATGTACATCTATGGTTGAAAGAGAAAACCGTGCAGGAATGACTACATGTACATCTATGGTCAAAAGAGAAAACCGTGCAGGAATGACTACATGTACATCTATGGTTGAAAGAGAAAACCGTGCAGGAATGACTACATGTACATCTATGGTCGAAAGCGAAAACCGTGCAGGAATGACTACATGTACATCTATGGTTGAAAGAGAAAACCGTGCAGGAATGACTACATGTAGATCTATGGTCAAAAGAGAAAACCGTGCAGGAATGACTACATGTACATCTATGGTTGAAAGAGAAAACCGTGCAGGAATGACTACATGTACATCTATGGTCGAAAGAGAAAACCGTGCAGGAATGACTACATGTACATCTATGGTCAAAAGAGAAAACCGTGCAGGAATGACTACATGTACATCTATGGTTGAAGAATAAAGCCGTGCAGGAATGACTACATGTACATCTATGGTTGAAGAATAAAGCCGTGCAGGAATGACTACATGTACATCTATGGTTGAAAGAGAAAACCGTGCAGGAATGACTACATGTAGATCTATGGTTGAAAGAGAAAACCGTGCAGGAATGACTACATGTACATCTATGGTCAAAAGAGAAAACCGTGCAGGAATGACTACATGTACATCTATGGTCAAAAGAGAAAACCGTGCAGGAATGACTACATGTACATCTATGGTTGAAAGAGAAAACCGTGCAGGAATGACTACATGTAGATCTATGGTCAAAAGAGAAAACCGTGCAGGAATGACTACATGTACATCTATGGTTGAAAGAGAAAGCCGTGCAGGAATGACTACATGTACATCTATGGTCAAAAGAGAAAACCGTGCAGGAATGACTACATGTACATCTATGGTTGAAAGAGAAAACCGTGCAGGAATGACTACATGTAGATCTATGGTTGAAAGAGAAAACCGTGCAGGAATGACTACATGTAGATCTATGGTTGAAAGAGAAAACCGTGCAGGAATGACTACATGTACATCTATGGTCGAAAGCGAAAACCGTGCAGGAATGACTACATGTACATCTATGGTTGAAAGAGAAAACCGTGCAGGAATGACTACATGTAGATCTATGGTCAAAAGAGAAAACCGTGCAGGAATGACTACATGTACATCTATGGTTGAAAGAGAAAACCGTGCAGGAATGACTACATGTACATCTATGGTTGAAGAATAAAGCCGTGCAGGAATGACTACATGTACATCTATGGTTGAAAGAGAAAACCGTGCAGGAATGACTACATGTAGATCTATGGTTGAAAGAGAAAACCGTGCAGGAATGACTACATGTACATCTATGGTCAAAAGAGAAAGCCGTGCAGGAATGACTACATGTACATCTATGGTTGAAAGAGAAAGCCGTGCAGGAATGACTACATGTACATCTATGGTTGAAAGAGAAAGCCGTGCAGGAATGACTACATGTACATCTATGGTTGAAAGAGAAAACCGTGCAGGAATGACTACATGTACATCTATGGTCAAAAGAGAAAGCCGTGCAGGAATGACTACATGTACATCTATGGTCGAAAGCGAAAGCCGTGCAGGAATGACTGCAAGAATAATGGACAGGAGCCAAAAACGTTCATTCAATGTATTTTTATTGAAATGCATCTCAAATATGCTAAGCCAAAGCTTCCATTGTTTTTTTGATTTTTAAATTCTAAATTTAGAACGCATCAACTTAAACTGTTTTTCTGCGTTTATTCTTTGCTGAACTGCTCAAAATAGATTTTCAACGTCACTACGAAGCCATGCAATGCCTCAGCTAAATTCAACTGATTTTAGAATTCCAAAGAAAATCAATTTGCGTCCACCCCACCATACCCATCGTTCTTCATTATCCTCAATGATAATCACCTCTCATAGGCCTGCCGCTGAGAATCACACCTAATCTACCAATTCCTAAGAATAATTTCAGATTTACCAACCCTTGAGAATCACTCCCGATCTAAACAGCCTCTGAGAATCACTCCCGATCCAACCGACCCTTGAAAATCACTCCCGATCCAACGAGCCTTTGAGAATCACTCCCGATCTAACCAGCCCCTGAGAATCACTCCCGATCCAACCGACCTTTAAGAATCACTCCCGATCCAACCAGCCTCTGAGAATCACTCCCGATCCAACTGACCCTTGAGAATCACTCCCGATCCAACCAGCCTCTGAGAATCACTCCCGATCTAACCAGCCCCTGAGAATCACTCCCGATCCAACCGACCTTTAAGAATCACTCCCGATCCAACCAGCCTCTGAGAATCACTCCCAATCCAACCGACCCCAAAGAATCACTCCCGATCCCCGTTTCCATTGCACTCCTTCTGATACCCTCGGTGAACCATTTACAATCCTATATACTAAAAATGGTCTGTCGGTAGGTAGGTTTGTGGATATGTGATCGGTTGAGCAAAAACGGCTCAACCGATGCCTCTCAGTTTACGTTTAGGTTTTCCGTTCCAGTAGAAACAATGGGAGCGACAATGACGCGAAAATAGACAGACTTTTTATTTTGAACTTGCACAACAAACAGCCAGAATGAATCAATGAACTAATCTAAAAACAGAGTACAAGCCTCTTTAATCAAATTTCTCTTGTTCATCCTTTTTCGATGAGCAGCTGTAGATGAGCAGAAAGGAGCTGGTAATGATGAAGTTGAGCACTATTAGGACGAACCCGATGAACCAGATGACAGCCAACGACACCTTTGTGCTGCTATTTTCACCGAGCTTCAGTTCCTTTGTGAACTCGAACCCTGCAGCCAAGTTTGAGGCGTTCAAGTTCAGAAATCTAATATATTGTGATGTGAGCACAATAGGAAGAGGAAGAGGAAGTAAGGGGACCCTCAGGAACTCGTAAAGTGAGTACTTTACCATTCTGTGTGGTGAAGTGATCATTCTGAGTGGTAAAGTGACCATTCTGAGTGGTAGAGTGACCATTCTGAGTGGTAGAGTGACCATTCTGAGTGGTAGAGTGACCATTCCGAGGGGGTAAAGTGACCATTCTGAGTGGTAGAGTGACCATTCTGAGTGGGTAAAGTGACCATTCTGAGTGGTAGAGTGACCATTCTGAGTGGTAGAGTGACCATTCTGAGTGGTAGAGTGACCATTCCGAGGGGGTAAAGTGACCATTCTGAGTGGTAGAGTGACCATTCTGAGTAGTAGAGTGACCATTCCGAGGGGGTAAAGTGACTATTCTGAGTGGTAGAGTGACCATTCTGAGTGGTAGAGTGACCATTCCGAGGGGTAAAGTGACGATTCGGAGTGGCCCGGTTATCATCGTTACGAGTAGCTCAGCAAAAATCTCTGCCAATCAAAGCGACTAAGCCGTTACACTTACGTGTGGTTGTCACGCCAACAATGGCGCACACAATGCAGCAAATTCCGCAGTTAATTAACCAGAAAGACAGAATAGTAAAAAACTGCACCTCCCAGGGAGGCACCAATCGAGATTTAGACATGATAATTTTCTCCTTCATCGGCCGGCTTCCTAGATAGTTGATGATATCCTGATGCAGTGACGGGTCGTCATTAAACACTTTCTGCACATCGATGCTGTTTTCGTGGACATCGGTGTACCTCTTGTCCTCGGACTTCTGATCATGGTGCACCTGCTCTTCCGCTAGTTGATTTAACAGAGTCGACCTTCGTTCAAGTTCTTGCTGCTCCACCAGTTTATCGACAGCTGTAGGAGATGCAGCAGGTTGATTGCTGACATTTTCGTCGACGCTGTCCTTGTCTCTTGATTCGTCGCACTGATTATTGTTGTCGCAGTTAAGAAACTGAGAATACACGTAATATTCATAGTTTTCGGCTAGAAATGACATTTTTGGACTAGAAATTCGACCCAGGCCATGGATAAAGTAATCCTTTTTCGACGGGCTCAAGATTGGGGGCGATACCGCTTGGTTTATTACATAGACACTGCGCATGATGGTGTTAAAATATGCCAGCAATTTTAAAAAGCCAAGGTCCAGTGCTAAGTTTATATTTACATTTGTAGAAGTGATCATGCATGAAAGAAAAAACTCAATCGCTAGAAAGTCGAATTATTTAGGACGGGCCATAGACAAATTTTCAAACAAAGATGATTTCCAGCTTCTCATCAAAGATCAATGGCCATTCACGGACCATTCAATGGGGGATTCACGGACCATTGATTTTTGCTATTTCCAAAATTTTCACTCACAGAATTTTCAAAGCCTAAAAATATAACGAATCTTCGAGCATTCTTTGGTCTTGTTAACCAAGTTGGAAAATTTACTCCAGAAGTTGTGGAGGTAACAGGCCCGCTAGGACCGCTGCTATAAAAAAAAAGAATATGTTTCAGTGGGGACAAGAACGGCAAGACGCTTTTGAAAAGGCCCGCAGCCACCTCGCAAACACGTCTACCCTAGCCTACGACAAGGCGGGATCCAGGTTCATCTCTACTGGTACCGAATTTAGATCCGCAATGATTAAGCTAGAATTGTTGGCCGTGGTCTGGGCGACACAGAAGTGTAGGCTTTTCCTAGAAGGTCTGTCTGAGTTCGACATCGTTACTGACCACAAGCCCCTAGTTCCGATTCTGAACAGCTACCAGCTGGACCTGATCGAGATCCCCAGAATCCAGCGCTTGAGAGCTAAACTGGAACGCTATGCAAGATGGGTTAAAGGCAAGGATAATGCACCTGTAGACTACCCGACTCAACAGGACGAGCTAGCAGAATCAGCAGACTTTCACCTGTCACACCAACTCATGCTACCAAGAAAATCACTCCTGATCCACCCGACCCTTAAGAATCACTCCCGATCCAACCGACCCTTAAGAATCACTCCCGATCCAACTGACCCCTGAGAATCACTCCCGATCCAGCCGACCCTTGATGCTACCAAGTGCAAAACTGGACCCTAGCTTGCGTTGAGTGCAAGAAAGCACGACTGTTGTTCAGGATCTGCAGGACCTAAAGCAGCACAATACAGACGGATTTCCGAACGACAAGACCAATATGCCCAACAATGTGCGCCCATTCTGGATTGTGCGTGAAGAGATTACCGTCGGAGACGGGATCATCCTCTGCTGCGGAAGTTGATGCAGCGTTCCATGAGCCATGTGAAAGCAGGTTCTTACACACCGAGGGCTTACCAAGACAAAACAGAGGCCTTGCACTGGCCAGGCCTCGACCGAGACATTGAGAGCGCTATAAGACAATGTAAGTCGTTCCAGGAACACCTCCCATCCCAAGTTAAGGAGCCCATGAGCACATTAAATCCACCAGAACATTGTTTTCAGCGCATATAAGCAGATTTCTGCGAACACGCCAACAAAAAGTTCCTGGTTGATTGTGGGCGCCCATTGCCTCCAAATAGGCCTCGATGGTCGCTTGTCATGCGTCAAACTCGTCTATAGAATCTGCTGCTAGATCGAGACGGGGGGTTTAAAGCCCAGGAAGCCTGAACCGACTGGTACTTGCAGTCATAACAGCGGCTCTTGGTCTCATTGGCGATATCGAAATCACGGGGGCCTGTGACCCCATCGCTGGATTCGGGCTTTTGCTCATTAATGTGACTGCACTTGGAATCGAGCCTGGGTCGCTGGACACAAGAGAGCCGCGCTAGACGACTAGGCTACGCCCCGTCACTTTTCGTTTTCACGTTGACAACCAATTCTCCGGGCCAATTATTCTCCATGGACCAGCTTCGGCTCTTAGGATTTTACAAGCATATTCCTCGAAGGCATGATGATGTAGCTTCTCGTAAATCGTAACAAAAATATTGCTAAACGCACTGCCATATGCGGTTAAAAACACTCACTCCAAAGTATCGCGATTATTGAATGGAATAATTTCAAGTGCGTTTTATTGAATTGTGGATTTGCGAAAATTTGCGACAGCGAATGTGAAACTCTAAAACTTTAGAGTTTAGTTAGTGAACGAGTGTCAGTCAGTCAGTCAGTCAGTCAGTCAGTCAGTCAGTCAGTCAGTCAGTCAGTCAGGTCAGTCAGTCAGTCAGTCAGTCAGTCAGTCAGTCAGTCAGGTCAGTCAGTCAGGTCAGTCAGTCAGTCAGTCAGTCAGTCAGTCAGTCAGTCAGTCAGTCAGTCAGTCAGTCAGTCAGTCAGTCAGTCAGTCAGTCAGTCAGTCAGTCAGTCAGTCAGTCAGTCAGTCAGTCAGTCAGTCAGTCAGTCAGTCAGTCAGTCAGTCAGTCAGTCAGTCAGTCAGTCAGTCAGTCAGTCAGTCAGTCAGTCAGTCAGTCAGTCAGTCAGTCAGTCAGTCAGTCAGTCAGTCAGTCAGTCAGTCAGTCAGTCAGTCAGTCAGTCAGTCAGTCAGTCAGTCAGTCAGTTAGTCAGTCAGTCAGTCAGTCAGTCAGTCAGTCAGTCAGTCAGTCAGTCAGTCAGTCAGTTACTCTGCTTCTTCTAGCAAAGTGGGCTGGCTTCTCCAATTGCAGCTGGGTCTGATATGCACAAAATAGGAGCTCTTGCAACGAGCAGGCGTCCCAACAGCGCTTGTAGCCTGCGCAGGCAAAGCAGCGGCTTGCGGCAGTTTGCTGAGCTCCGACTCGGAGCCATATCGAACTTCTAAAGTCTTCCAAAATCGAGCAGGCTGTTGTTTCTGTTGTTGTGGTGGTTTTGGTTGCTGCTTCTGTTGTTGTTGTTGTTGCAAGTGTCGTCGAGTTGCAGGCGGCGCGAGCACCATTGCCAAGTGGCTGCTGTGGCGCCTGAGGCATCCGCGATCCACGTCAGTCATTGAGGCGGCTTTGCGCAGTAAGGAAGACATCGACGACGGGACTTCGTCACGGTTCAGCTCGTTTCCAGTGCTTTCTGACCTGT
Source organism: Macrostomum lignano (assembly GCA_002269645.1). Taxonomy (NCBI): domain Eukaryota; kingdom Metazoa; phylum Platyhelminthes; family Macrostomidae; genus Macrostomum; species Macrostomum lignano. The sequence goes on from NIVC01003486.1 coordinate 44,348, forward strand.
TGTGACGGCTGACTATGGGAAAGCGGAACGGCTGCGGCGTATCTGCGAATGGCATCGTGTTCAAATTTGTGCTTGAATGTAATCAAACATTGTTTTATCGATTATACAATTTTAGTTTTTCGGGGGGGAGCAATAGGAAATGACGCAACTTATGGCAACGTTAGGCCATGATCGACATTAAGAAAGAAATAGTCTCATTTTCCACTCTTCTATTAGGGGTTGAGTAGCCTAGCGGTAAACGGTCGACCGTCTTGGTAGCTCCTGCACAGAAAATGGCTTTGGGTTTGTCGTGCGATTCATTTCCATGATGACTGCGTACTCCTCATGTACACGCAGAGAAAGAGATAGTGCAACAGCCTATCGATGAGAAAGTCTTTGCTGCTGTACACGCTGTGTGAGTGTGTGCCTGCGCACTTGTCTGTGTACGCATGTTTGCTCCGGGGCAGTGACATGGGAAGGACTGCTTGCCTTCTCACTGACTCCGGGTTGAGTGCTACTTTGAATCCTGGCAGAGCTCAAAGTCCAATTTCACAACAGGCAATTATCAGAAAAAAATATTTCGTACATTATTTTAAGCAACATCTGAGCATCCGCTACCTTGCGAGGAGGAGCTTTCGCTGCAGCTGGACCAGCCATTCTTGTCGGCGCAAGACTCCGCGCTTCCATCGTCAGCCTCGGAAGTCGACGCTGAGTCATCGTCTTCAAGGACGTCGGGGAAGTCCGCAGAAATCGATCCTGTTGGCAGCCAGCGCCATCGAGTGCGACGGTATTGTTGAAGTTGACGACCTCGACGAGTAGTCTTGCTTGCACTGGACAAGTATTTATCATTTTTTGACTCGGCCTCGTTGTCTTCTTGATCAGCCAGGTTGGACAAAATCAGCTTGGTTGACTGGTACTGATAGGTCGTTGCGACCCTGTTGAGTCGGTTTAAGATTAGACGGCTTCAAAATCTGTGAAGCTGAACGTTGTTCTATTTTTAGATAAAGTGGTAACACATGAGAAATTCTGGACTGTTTAGAAAAAAACGACTAAAGTTTACTAAAAACAGTGAAGGAAATTTCGGCATAGAAAAATCGATTAACTCACTTTTGTGACTTCCTGATCACGTATGATGCAAATTAGAAGAAGTACAAACTAAATTCTTAGTTCTTTTTCTTGAGCAGATACTTGAGTATTTCAATCAAAAGACTTAATACGTCTTGTTATCGATCCTTATTTCCAATATTCCCAAATGCTAACCATGGTTGCCTTTTTTTCTTATCCCAAAGTCACATATTTCTTTTTCGTAGTTTGGAATGACTTTCGTCTACAAATGTCTCAATAAAAATCGAAATATTTAAAATAGTTGGCCCTATGCAGGCATCAAAATGAAAAAGTAAATCAAATTAAACGTTCATACTTTGAGTAGAGTATTGTGAGTAGACATCATTCACGCAAAACTCAAGCACCATGCGGTTATACGGTTTTTAACAGCATTCCCACTAACAGAGTTTATTTTTTGTTTAAAACAAACGCATTTCTCCGGCAACGTGCAAGTATTGTGACTTTAGTGTAGGTAAGCTGTGTAAAATTTAGTTTGTGGTCTCAGGGGAGTGGGGTTATTGATCTCAAGCGCAAACAGAAGGACTGTTGTTTTAGTGGACCTATAAACCGTTTCAAAGTATTAAACTTGAAGTTCCTTCCTTTAAAGTTTAAAAGCAAGCCAGTAGTCTTAAAATCAAATAGCAACAGTCCCGTCAACGGTTTTCTGTTTCAAAACTGCTCCGCTGAGTCGGCTGCTAACGGTGGCTGAAATGCTAAAAAGTACCGCAAATGGCATTCTCGTTTCCATGCTGTTGGGTGTGAAGCTATCATGCATTGGATGTTAAATTTCTATATTAGTAGTGCCTCCATGTTGTACGCAACAAACCAAAAGTCAAGGCAGCAAGTCAAACAAAGAACCAAACCACCACATAATGTATAGTTAGGAGTGAAGGAAGACCGATAACTGCAGAAAGAAATACAAGCAAGGAGTTTCTTTCTTAGAGATTGAGTTCATACCTTTGACAGGTAGTACCGCTGACAGCTGAAATTATTTTTGATGAACGCTTGAATTACTCGTAAAATAGTGCAATATAGCTTGCAGATGATAACTATGAAGACATCTAATAACTGGGACAAAGGCAAGACAGAAAGATCAACTGTGAACGATAACTATAGTAAGAAATGAAGATCATCTTTAACTGGTCGCTTTCTCGAGCTGACCGATTGGAGGCCGCATGCTCGACCGTTTCCTTGACACCCGCCACCAACCTTGAAGACGCGCTCTGTCGCCGTCGGACGCCCGGCCCATAAATTTGGCAGTTGCCGCTGCTGCTGGCGGCTGCTGCTGTTCAGCTGCAGTCGCCGGCCCGCAGACCAGGCGTCGTCTGGCCTGATCGTCTCGGATCCGGTCCGGTCTCTGAGTCTGTCGCCAGTATTGCTTATAGCTGCTGGTGCTCCACCTTCGAATCGGCTGATGCTGCTGTTGCTGTTGCGGTGGCATCGTCCCAGGCGGTCCCGCCTGGCCGCCCCCTCCATGAGATCGGCGTCGTCGAGTCGCATAGCGCGGCACATGAACTCCAGCTGCGACACCGGGTCTCGACTATCTTACTCGGCGAAGATTCGTCACCACGAGCTCTTCGGACGACTGACGACTCAAACACTGGACGGCGGCCGCGCAGTAAGACGCCAATCTCAAGCCTCGACGATTGATTCAGCTGCTGCTGTTGCAGCTGCAGGTCAGTCAGACCCTGCGAGAAACTGCCGCTCTGAAAGCGGACGCGGCTCGACGCATTCTCGGCGCAGCGGCGGTGGCGACGTCTGATGCCATTGTGTTGATGGTCCAGAGAATCTTTCTTCTGGCAAGGCCTCCATGGCTGTGGGTACAGAAAACCTGACACCGGCTGAATGACGCTCCGGAAGCTTGTGCTGCTCCTGGTCCTGCCGTCGCATAGAAACAACACGCCTAGATTCGTTCGATAGCTCGATGCCGCTCCAGTGGAAGTGGAAGTGGCCGAGTTATTTGCTGTTGGCTGCCAGCCATTTTTTTGGCTACCAATTCTGCTGGTCTGGGTCGTTCCACTGGGTGACTGCTAGCTGAGCTTTCATTCATAGCCAGCTGCAGCATTATTCTGTTCACTGGAGTTTTCCGCCCCAGCAGGCTCTGTGCTGCAAGTACTTTTCTTGTCTGGTTGTTTGCAGCCAATAGGGGAGCTTGAATTCTGC
>NIVC01003487.1:0-50000 GCA_002269645.1 Macrostomum lignano
CAACACTACCAGACACCAAACACTACCAGACACCCATACTGCCAGACACTAACACTACCAGACACCCACACTGCTAGACACCCACACTGCCAGACACCAACACTACCAGACACCCACACTGCCAGACACCAACACTACCAGACACTAACACTGCCAGACACCCACACTACCAGACACCCACACTCAGACCCACACTGCCAGACACCAACACTACCAGACACCCACACTGCCAGACACCAACACTACCAGACACCAACACTACCAGACACCCATACTGCCAGACACCCACACTACCAGACACCCACACTGCCAGACACCAACACTACCAGACACCCACACTGCCAGACACCAACACTGAGACACCAACACTACCAGACACCCACACTGCAGACACACCAACACTACCAGACACCAACACTACCAGACACCCACACTGCCAGACACCAACACTACCAGACACCCACACTGCCAGACACCCACACTACCAGACACCCACACTGCAGACACCACACTACCAGACACCCACACTGCCAGACACCCACACTACCAGACACCCATACTGCCAGACACCCACACTAACAGACACCCACACTACCAGACACCCACACTGCCAGACACCAACACTACCAGACACCAACACTACCGACACCAACACTACCAGACACCAACACTACCAGACACCCACACTACCAGACACCACACTACAGACACCCACACTGCCAGACACCCACACTACCAGACACCCACACTACCAGACACCCACACTGCCAGACACCCACACTACCAGACACCCACACTGCCAGACACCACACACTACCAGACACCACACTGCCAGACACCAACACTACCAGACACCCACACTGCCAGACACCCACACTACCAGACACCCACACTACCAGACACCCACACTGCCAGACACCCACACTACCAGACACCAACACTACCAGACACCCTCACTACCAGACACCAACACTACCAGACACCCACACTGCCAGACACCAACACTACCAGACACCAACACTACCAGACACCAACACGGCCAGACACACACACTACCAGACACCCACACTACCAGACACCCACACTGCCAGACACCAACACTACCAGACACCAACACTACCAGACACCGACACTGCCAGACACCCACACTGCCAGACACCCACCACTACCAGACACCCACACTGCTAGACACCCACACTACCAGACACCCATACTGCCAGACACCAACACTACCAGACACCCACACTACCAGACACCCACACTGCCAGACACCCACACTACCAGACACCCACACTGCCAGAAAGCCACACTACCAGACAGCCACACTACCAGACACCAACACTACCAGACACCCTCACTACCAGACACCAACACTACCAGACACCCACACTGCCAGACACCAACACTACCAGACACCCACACTACCAGACACCCATACTGCCAGACACCCACACTACCAAACTCACACTACCAGACACCAACACTACCAGACACCCACACTACCAGACACCCACACTGCCAGACACCCACACTACCAGACACCCACACTGCCAGACACCCACACTACCAGACACCCACACTGCCAGACAGCCACACTACCAGACACCCATACTGCCAGACACCAACACTACCAGACACCCACACTACCAGACACCAACACTACCAGACACCCACACTACCAGACACCCACACTACCAGACACCCACACTACCAGACACCCATACTGCCAGACACCAACACTACCAAAAACTTACACTACCAGACACCAACACTACCAGACACCAACACTACCAGACACCAACACTACCAGACACCCACACTGCCAGACACCCACACTACCAGACACCCATACTGCCAGACACCAACACTACCAGACACCAACACTACCAGACACCCACACTACCAGACACCCACACTGCCAGACACCAACACTACCAGACACCCACACTGCCAGACACCCACACTATCAGACACCCACACTACCAGACACCAACACTACCAGACACCCATACTGCCAGACACCCACACTACCAGACACCCATACTGCCAGACACCCACACTAACAGACACCCACACTGCCAGACACCAACACTACCAGACACCAACACTGCCAGACAGCCACACTACCAGACACCCATACTGCCAGACACCCACACTACCAGACACCCATACTGCCAGACACCCACACTACCAGACACCAGCACTACCAGACACCCATACTGCCAGACACCCACACTACCAGACACCCACACTGCCAGACAGCCACACTACCAGACACCCATACTGCCAGAAACCCACACTACCAGACACCACACTGCCAGACACCAACACTACCAGACACCCACACTACCAGACACCCACACTACCAGACACCCACACTGCCAGACACCAACACTACCAGACCCCACACTGCCAGACACCCACACTATCAGACACCCACACTACCAGACACCAACACTACCAGACACCCATACTGCCAGACACCCACACTACCAGACACCCATACTGCCAGACACCCACACTAACAGACACCCACACTGCCAGACACCAACACTACCAGACACCAACACTACCAGACACCCATACTGCCAGACACCCACACTACCAGACACCCATACTGCCAGACACCCACACTAACAGACACCCACACTGCCAGACACCCACACTACAGTCACCAACACTACCAGACACCCACACTACCAGACACCCACACTGCCAGACACCAACACTACCAGACACCCACACTGCCAGACACCACACTATCAGACACCCACACTACCAGACACCAACACTACCAGACACCCATACTGCCAGACACCCACACTACCAGACACCCATACTGCCAGACACCCACACTAACAGACACCACACTGCCAGACACCCACACTACCAGACACCAACACTACCAGACACCACACTGCCAGACACCACACTACCAGACACCCATACTGCCAGACACCACACTACCAGACACCCACACTGCCAGACACCACACTACCAGACACCAACACTACCAGACACCCTCACTACCAGACACCAGACACTACCAGACACCCACACTGCCAGACACCCACACTACCAGACACCAACACTACCAGACACCCTCACTACCAGACACCAACACTACCAGACACCCACACTGCCAGACACCCACACTACCAGACACCCACACTGCCAGACACCAACACTACCAGACACCAACACTACCAGACACCACACTACCAGACACCCACACTACCAGACACCACACTACCAGACACCAACACTACCAGACACCCACACTACCAGACACCCATACCAGACACCAACACTACCAGACACCAACACTACCAGACACCCATACTGCCAGACACCCAACACTACCAGACACCCACACTGCTAGACACCCACACTGCCAGACACCACACTACCAGACACCCATACTGCCAGACACCAACACTACCAGACACCCATACACTGCCAGACACCCACACTACCAGACACCACACTACCAGACACCACACTGCCAGACACAACACTACCAGACACCCACACTGCCAGACAGCCACACTACCAGACACCCATACTGCCAGACACCCACACTACCAGACACCCATACTGCCAGACACCCACACTACCAGACACCAGCACTACCAGACACCCATACCCAGACACCCACACTACCAGACACCCACACTGCCAGACACCACACTACCAGACACCCATACTGCCAGACACCCACACTACCAGACACCCACACTGCCAGACAGCAACACTACCAGACACCAACACTACCAGACACCCACACTACCAGACACCCACACTGCCAGACACCAACACTACCAGACACCCACACTGCCAGACACCCACACTACCAGACACCACACTACCAGACACCCACACTACCAGACACCCACTGCCAGACACCAACACTACCAGACACCCACACTGCCAGACACCCACACTACCAGACACCCACACTGCCAGACACCAACACTACCAGACACCAACACTACCAGACACCCACACTGCCAGACACCCACACTGCCAGACACCCACACTACCAGACACCCACACTGCCAGACACCAACACTACCAGACACCCACACTACCAGACACCCACACTGCCAGACACCCACACTACCAGACACCCACACTGCCAGACACCACACTACCAGACACCCACACTACCAGACACCACACTACCAGACACCCACTACCAGACACCCACACTACCAGACACCCACACTGCCAGACACCCACACTACCAGACACCCACACTGCCAGACACCCACACTACCAGACACCCACACTGCCAGACACCACACTACCAGACACCCACACTGCCAGACACCAACACTACCAGACACCCACACTACCAGACACCAACACTACCAGACACCACACTACCAGACACCCACTACCAGACACCCACACTACCAGACACCCACACTGCCAGACACCCACACTACCAGACACCAACACTACCAGACACCCTCACTACCAGACACCAACACTACCAGACACCCACACTGCCAGACACCCACACTACCAGACACCCACACTACCAGACACCCACACTGCCAGACACCCACACTACCAGACACCACACTACCAGACACCAACACTACCAGACACCCACACTACCAGACACCCAACACTGCCAGACACCCACACTACCAGACACCCACACTGCCAGACACCCACACTACCAGACACCCACACTGCCAGACACCACACTACCAGACACCCATACTGCCAGACACCAACACTACCAGACACCAACACTACCAGACACCAACACTACCAGACACCCACACTACCAGACACCCACACTACCAGACACCCATACTGCCATACACCAACACTACCAAAAACTACACTACCAGACACCAACACTACCAGACACCAACACTACCAGACACCAACACTACCAGACACCCACACTGCCAGACACCCACACTACCAGACACCCATACTGCCAGACACCAACACTACCAGACACCAACACTACCAGACACCCATACTGCCAGACACCAACACTACCAGACACCCACACTGCTAGACACCCACACTGCCAGACACCAACACTACCAGACACCCACACTGCCAGACACCAACACTACCAGACACCAACACTGCCAGACACCCACACTACCAGACACCCACACTGCCAGACACCAACACTACCAGACACCCACACTGCCAGACAGCCACACTACCAGACACCCATACTGCCAGACACCCACACTACCAGACACCCATACTGCCAGACACCCACACTACCAGACACCAGCACTACCAGACACCCATACTGCCAGACACCCACACTACCAGACACCCACACTGCCAGACAGTCACACTACCAGACACCCATACTGCCAGAAACCCACACTACCAGACACCCACACTGCCAGACACCAACACTACCAGACACCAACACTACCAGACACCCACACTACCAGACACCCACACTGCCAGACACCAACACTACCAGACACCCACACTGCCAGACACCCACACTATCAGACACCCACACTACCAGACACCAACACTACCAGACACCCATACTGCCAGACACCCACACTACCAGACACCCATACTGCCAGACACCCACACTAACAGACACCCACACTGCCAGACACCAACACTACCAGACACCAACACTACCAGACACCCACACTGCCAGACACCGACACTGCCAGACACCAACACTACCAGACACCCACACTGCCAGACACCAACACTACCAGACACCAACACTACCAGACACCAACACTACCAGTCACCAACACTACCAGACACCCACACTGCCAGACACTCATACTGCCAGACACCCACACTACCAGACACCCACACTGCCAGACACCACACTACCAGACACCCATACTGCCAGACACCCACACTACCAGACACCCACACTGCCAGACACCAACACTACCAGACACCAACACTACCAGACACCCTCACTACCAGACACCAACACTACCAGACACCCACACTGCCAGACACCCACACTACCAGACACCAACACTACCAGACACCCTCACTACCAGACACCAACACCACCAGACACCTACACTGCCAGACACCAACACTACCAGACACCCACACTACCAGACACCCATACTGCCAGACACCCACACAACCAGGCACCCACACAACAGACACCCACACTACCAGACACCCACACTACCAGACACCCACACTACCAGACTCCCACACTACCAGGCACCCACACTACCAGGCACCCACCTTGCTCCTATACCAGTCCAGCCAGGTGTTGAGGCTCCACCAAGGCCCCACCGGCTGGACGCTGGCAGACGCGCCGCTGTCCTTGTCGCCCGGCTGTAAAAGAATTGTTGAATTGAAAACAGCTGATGTCGAATGTGCAAAAAAATAAATTAATAATCATAAATATTGCTCTTCAACCCTAGCAAAACCATTTTTGAAATTGAGAAACGCTTAGCAACAAAAACCTTGACTTTGTATTAGCCCTTGGTATATATTTGTGAAATATACACAAAACTGTGTACAATCAAGGATTACATCCTTAGTAAACAGCAGAGATTAGAGATAGTGACTGCTGGTTTGTACGCTCGTACAAAACAGCGGCCATGCATACAAGTGCATTAAAATTTTAATAATGCTACTAATAAATAGTAGATTATACCATTATCTTAGAGCATAGCAGGCAACAAAAAACTTTACTTCATACGCAATCAATTTTTCGCTTGGCGAATTCAAACCAAACTCAGGATGTTTTTTCATGCTAAAAAGACAATCGAATTGCACTACTTACAAAGAAATGAGTAGTATAATTGGAAAATTAACTTAATTAATTAAAATTCGCATTAAAAAGCGCGTTAAAATGTCTAAAAAACATTTTGAAACCGTGCACATTTAAACTCCAAAAACTAGAAGCGTCTCAGGCCCAGTGGAATTTCAGGCCCAGTGGATTTGATAAAAAAATGTTTTTCAAATCGTCAAAATTTTCAGCTCCAATTTATTCCTTTTTCTTCAAGTACAGCTGCACGAAGTCTTTTTTCAGCTGTAATAAAAGATTTTGGGTATTCAGAACGAGTTACGATCGTACATCAAGGATTTAAACTTAATAATTTATTGTCAGCATTAAAAAAACAACGCCGATATCTAGAGAAGAAAATAATCAGAAACTCACCTTAAAATAGCTCTCAGCTGGTGTCCAGGGATCGCTGATGTCATCTGTGTTCAGTTGGATTAGAAACTTCTGCTGCATGCCGCCAGACTTGCGAATCAGAGCATAGCCAAAGCAGGGCCTGCGGGTTCGCATTTGGGATTCCGGTCTGGGATTTTGGGATTCTGGCCTGGGATTTTGGGATTCCGGTCTGGGATTTTGGGATTCTGGCCTATGATTTTGGGATTCCGGTCTGGGATTTTGGGATTCTGGTCTGAAATTTTGGGATTCTGTCATGGGATATTAGGATTCTGTCATGGGATATTGGGATTCTGGTTTAGGATACTGGGATTCTAGTTTAGGATATTAGTAGGATTTTGGTTAAGGATATTGGGATTCTGGTTTAGGATATTGAGATTCTAGTGTAGGATATTGAGATTCTGGTGTAGGATATTGGGATTATGGTTTAGGATATTGGGATTATGGTTTAGGATATTGAGATTCTGGTGTAGGATATTGAGATTCTGGTGTAGGATATTGGGATTATGGTTTAGGATATTGGGATTATGGTGTAGGATATTGGGATTATGGTTTTGATATTGAGATTCTGGTTTAGGATATTGGGATTATGGTTTAGGATATTGGGATTCTGGTTTAGTATATTGAGATTCTGGTGTAGGATATTGGGATTATGGTTTAGGATATTGGGATTATGGTGTACGATATTGAGATTCTGGTGTAGGATATTGGGATTATGGTTTAGGATATTGAGATTCTGGTGTAGGATATTGGGATTATGGTTTAGGATATTGGGATTATGGTTTAGGATATTGAGATTCTGGTTTAGGATATTGGGATTCTGGTTTAGGATATTGGGATTATGGTTTAGGATATTAGGATTCTGGTTTAGGATATTGGGATTCTGGTTTAGGATATTAGGATTCTGGTTTAGGATATTGGGATTCTGGTTAAGGATATTGGGATTCTGGTTTAGGATATTGGGATTCTGGTTTAGTATATTGAAATTCTGGTGTAGGATATTGGGATTATGGTTTAGGATATTGGGATTCTGGTTTAGGATATTGAGATTCTGGTTTAGGATATTGGGATTATGGTTTAGGATATTAGGATTCTGGTTTAGGATATTGGGATTATGGTTTAGGATATTGGGATTCTGGTTTAGGATATTGAGATTCTGGTGTAGGATATTGGGATTCTGGTTTAGGATATTGGGATTAAGTTAAGGGCTCTAAATATCTACAAGGCTTCTCCAAAAAAGCACAGTTGCAATCGAACTCAAAGCAGATATCATCGAATTAAGAACACCCGAGAAAAAGCGAGCTCACCCCTCGCCAGTCAAGTCGATGCAGACCTCATTCCCAGTTGGCTTGCTGGGATGCCGGTCGCTGACGATTCGATCCCTACTGGACAGTCCGGGCGTGATCGCCTTCACTATGATGAAGCCGGGGTGCTTGGCCAGCTCCAAAACACCTGTGTGACAAAGATGGCAGGATATATCAGTAATGTCTGGCTAACAACAAATTCTCATTTACTTGCTTAATGACCAGGTGAGTAATAAACATCGACAGGATTTAAACATAATTGGTAGGAAATAAGTAATTGCAATAGCAAATTTAATGATTTGTTGATAAGTTGATAACTTTGTTGATAAGATGATAAGATGATTTGTCAATTATTTAACATAATTGAACCAAATGTTACACATTTCCATAGTATGATCGTACCATTGCAATTTTAATATATGGAAGCCTTAGGCAGTTGCAGTTTTAATACTGTATATACCAAGACCATTATGAAATGCATTACTAAGATAGCAATGATATTAGGAGGTCCTAACATTATTCTACATAATATGTATACATGTACATGTAGTGAACAAATGGTTTAGCATAGATTCATTAGGGTCCCTAAGGATTATGCCACAATAACATAAATGGCAAACTACAAAAGTTCTAATGATAATAAAATAGACTAATATCTTAGATTGTTTTAAGTTCTTGAATTAAATAAACTTCATAGCTTGTTGCTCTTAACAATGTTTTTAAGTCTGCATTTCATAATCCCTATTCACCTATTGCGCTATTTTTTTTGCCACTATACAATAGATGTCCTAGAAGTAGTATCGAGTAGGAACTAGGAAGCTAAATTTATTCAATGAAATTTCTTACTTTAGCATGTAGCTACTTCCTGCTTTAGACAGCATGAATTTGCTTGCATACCACTGAGAATATACATATACAAAATATAAATAATAGTTCTATGCTTACACAGAAGAAAGACATAATGGGGCTGTATAAAATGGAATTAGAAAGCAGCCACAGCAGCAGCAATAGCGTAATTTGTTTCAGACACTGAGGTTAATATTTACTAAGTAAAACAGACAATTTTTGTACTCTGAAGCTTTGGCAACTCTGGCACTCTTGCAATTGCTATTGGGTAGATTATGTCTATAAGAATTGGACTATATACTACATATATGCTGTGTGTATATCAGTATATACACTTAGGCATCAGACTCAATCATAATTCTATGCCAATGAAATTAATATGCTTTGATAATGCTAGTAGAAGTATAGGGTGCTTGCAGATTATGATAAGTTTGCTGAATTGCATAAAAAAATTAAAGGATTATCTAAGTAAGAGTAAAAAATATTATAAATAAATGCTTACATTGCTTAAATATATCAATTACTTTTGAGTCACCTTGCACATTGTAGGTCTAATACACAACTTGTTATAACTTTTGTTTCATTTTTTTGTCAAAACTCTAATATCAAAATGTTAGATAGATTATGCTACTTATTATTTTGTGCTTTGCTAATAAAGTGTTCTATTATAATCAGCTTTATATATAAGTGGTACTACTTTTAGGATATCCTTTTTAAATATTTATTAGAATTAAATGGTAATTATACTATAGCACAAAAATACATTTTCACAAAAGCCCTCATATATCTGATATAAAAATTATATATTTAATATGTGCCAAATGATATTTGGTGCTTTGAAATGTGTTAATCAAAGTCATTGCCAATCAATGGTAATTTTATTTCAATGATGTATAGAAAAACAAATATATAGTATTTAATTTTTAGGTTCTAAAATTAGTAGCTTCAAAAAATGTTGGACCAAAATAATACCAATAGTATCAACTTTTGTGAACTAAATGATTTTGTATCTAAAATATTTCCAAAAATTACTTTAGTTAATATATTATACAATAAGACTAGATATATTATACTTACATATCAAAAAATAATATATCTAATTTTAATATATCCCAAAAATGTATGCTAATTTATCTTTCAGTACTTCTATACACATAGATTTAGAAAATTCTAGTACTGGCAGATAGGTAACAGGTAAGCATAGTTTATATTGTCTACCTTGGCTCTATAGACTATAGTGAATTAATGAATGCTACCAACCTAAGAAATTTTTTGGTATAGATAGGTTTATATTGATTTATTTATTGTTATTTGCATGCAAGAAAAGAGTATTTATTTTTATTTGGCATATGCTTTGACATAATATACTTTTAAAAAATAATATGCCCCTTTTTAGTACATCTGTTTATTATATTGATTATTAATAACAAAAACATGTACAAGTACTAGTTCTAATAAGACTAAGAGTCTATAAAATCTTAATCTTAAGCACCTAAACAAAAACAAAAACTATATTTTTTTGTGATAAAGGCCTAAGTAAAAATTAAACACAGATCATAGCTGAAGAAAAACATACTGATTTGACAAACTCTTTCTTCCATTGCAGTCTTCAACTTAGTGGCTTATACGTGTGGCTTTCATGTATTAATAAAATAATAGCTGATACTAAAATTAATTAGGTCTATTTTGCATTCATTGACATAGGATATACCAGAAATTCAAGAATTGCAAAAAGAAGCAATGATTTTTCGTATCAAAGTATTATACTGCCTGTAAATAAAAATCAAGGGACTTAAATAGTAATATAATATAGCATTTGCTACCGCTCTAATAGAATGTAAAGTGCACACTACTAAGTACTAATTATACTTAGGAGATTTAATCTAAGATGTACTTAGTACTCATACCCACAGTATCTGAACAGGTGCGTTCTAAGGAAGATACAATTCAAAATTGCTATCAATCTAATACCAAACACAGTATAACTAAAACCGAGACATTAACTATACTTAGCGATACAAAAAAGCAAATACAACATTCCATTTATTTTTTTGTTTCAGACATATGATTCTTTTTCTTTTAAAAATGCTTTAGGTACAATGCAGTTAACAAGGAAATCAAATAAGAAATTTACGAGCTGAATTAACCGACTGTATTTTTGCGACAATAACTCTAGCACAGAGCTCTAGATTTTGAAGCCCTTTAGGTGTGTCCCATACGATTACATGTACCTCGTATCAGTCGTTTACTTTGAGAGTCCATCTCGTAGAGCTTTGAGATTGACTTTGCTTTAAACATATGCTCATAAATCTGATAGCTTAACGAATATATTTTATGATGAGCAAGCAAGGATAATAAACCTTTGAAAAGAAAAAAAACAACTCTTCTACTCATATTAGCTTGAATTCCAGGAGTGCAACGATATTTGATATTAACAGAAAGCAAATATTTTTTCTAGTGCCTTAAATTTGTAGCTTTAATATTGTCAATTTATTGATTAAAAAATCTGATGCACCATAGGTGCAGTAAAAAATTAACTGAAAGGTATAATTTCATAGTGCATGCTTGACAAAAAAAGAAATAAAAAATCAAATGCGAATACTAAATCCGATTTGTCCCGACACGACAAGCGATAACGAGCAAAACAAACGCAATAAAAGTAATTGGAAAAATGAAATAATTTAAGAGTGAATAAAACTGACTAGCTCAGATACCGTGCTGATTAATGCAGACATTAAACACATAGGCCCTTAATACAGTGCGTGCTGAATTTTCAACTCAATAAAGTACAACACGATACAAAGAAATTGATTCAAAAGCACAAAATAAATCGCTCATGCAATCGGACTGCACACACACAGTGCTAATTATATAATGATCTGGATAGAAAAAAAACGTAATAAAAAACTAAAGAATTTGGGCGGAAAGTTGCCATTTTTGTTGAATTCTTTCTAGTTGCTGCCTTGAGGATGCATATTGTGCGTGCAACACATGCTATTTAATATCCTGAGAATTACACTACAGTGGATGATGATACTGCTGAAACAATTTTAGGACAAACACCAGTCAAAGCTAATACGCTTGTTGTTATTAGCTACTACTAGTAACAAGAAAGAATACTTTTTTAAAGTTTATTCAAGCAAAGTCATTGCAGAGCTGAGCTGAGCTGAATCATGAATCATGCAGGCGGAGCTGAATCATGAATGTGAAGATCATTGTGCTGAATGTGAAGATCATTGTGCTGAATATGAAGATCATTGTGCTGGATGTGAAGATCATTGTGCTGAATGTGAAGATCATTGTGCTGGATGTGAAGATCATTGTGCTGGATGTGAAGATCATTGTGCTGACTGTAAACGCGAATGGATTGACTGCAAAGAACATGGTATTGATGTGAAGATCAGGCTCACAGAACAAGGAGCGGGGGAGGGGAGGTCGCAATTGTACTAGTAAAACAAAAACAGCTGTAAAGAGAACACTAAAGACGGCATCATCATCGTGCCGGTTCAGTTGTCCTGATCGGATGAGGACTCATCCTCGCTGCTGCCGCCGCCACTGACTTGTTCGTCATCCTCTTCCTCGGCGTCGGCCACCGCGACAGCGTCAACCGTGGCGGTGCCGCCGCCGTTGCCAGCCACCTGGTCGATGTACTCCGTCAGGATGTCGCGCAACTGCTGCCACGACTTCTCCGGCAGCGTGACGGCGGTGCGGAAATTCTGGCGAACCTCCGACATGCGCAGAAAGGTGCCGAGCCGGTTGTAACCGACATCGAAGTAAAACATCTTGTTCTCCGCGCGGAGGGCCTTCGCCTCGGGCAGCTTGGCGACGCCCTCTGCCGGGGCGGGGGCATGGCATGGGTAATGAGCGGGGAATTAAGTAATAAGGAAGGTAGAAGTAACAGAGAGGAGAGGCTGCAGGAGATTGAGGGGAGCAAGGGGAGAGGCTGCAGGGGATTGAGAGGAGCAAGGGGAGAGGCTGCAGGGGATTGAGGGGAGCAAGGGAAGAGGCTGCAGGGGATTGAGGGGAGCAAGGGGAGAGGCTGCAGGGGATTGAGGGGAGCAAGGAGAGAGGCTGCAGGGGATTGGGGGGAGCAAGGAGAGGGTGTAAGGGATTGAGGGGAGCAAGGGGAGAGGCTGCAGGGGATTGAGGGGAGCAAGGAGAGGGTGTAAGGGATTGAGGGGAGCAAGGGGAGAGGCTGCAGGGGATTGAGAGGAGCAAGGAGAGAGGCTGCAGGGGATTGAGGGGAGCAAGGAGAGGGTGTAGGGGATTGAGGGGAGCAAGGGGAGAGGCTGCAGGGGATTGAGGGGAGCAAGGAGAGGGTGTAAGGGATTGAGGGGAGCAAGGGGAGAGGCTGCAGGGGATTGAGAGGAGCAAGGAGAGAGGCTGCAGGGGATTGAGGGGAGCAAGGAGAGGGTGTAGGGGATTGAGGGGAGCAAGGGGAGAGGCTGCAGGGGATTGAGGGGAGCAAGGGGAGAGGCTGCAGGGGATTGAGGGGAGCAAGGGGAGAGGCTGCAGGGGATTGAGAGGAGCAAGGGGAGAGGCTGCAGGGGATTGAGAGGAGCAAGGTGAGAGGCTGCAGGGGATTGAGGGGAGCAAGGGGAGAGGCTGCAGGGGATTGAGAGGAGCAAGGGGAGAGGCTGCAGGGGATTGAGGGGAGCAAGGGGAGAGGCTGCAGGGGATTGAGAGGAGCAAGGGGAGAGGCTGCAGGGGATTGAGGGGAGCAAGGGGAGAGGCTGCAGGGGATTGAGGGGAGCAAGGGGAGAGGCTGCAGGGGATTGAGGGGAGCAAGGAGAGGGTGTAAGGGATTGAGGGGAGCAAGGAGAGGGTGTAGGGGATTGAGGGGAGAAAGGGAGAGAGGGTGCATGGCCGCAGCAACAAAAGGAGTAGAATTGTAGAAAAGCGGCAAAATGGGATTAATAAGAGAAATTGGAGGGGATAATTCCGGATGAAAGAATGAAGGGGAGAAAAAACAAAAAATGGAGACAAAATCAGATCTAAGTATTGTTAACAAGGCGTCAGCCAACTGAGCCCTTTGACCTCTCTGATACGCAAATTTGAGGACTGGCGATAAAGAATTGTACATTTGGCCACACTTGAACAAAAAGCCACACAAGTACCAAGACAAACACTGACGTTCGCGGAGGTCAACTGACTCCCTTGACCCTCCCTGAAAAACAGAGAGACAACCAGCCGGGTTATTCAGCGACACTCACCAGCGGCATCGTCAGTGCCGCACTGGTTGATGAGGTCGACCAGGAGGTCGGCCAGCTCACGGACGCCCTGCTCGGGCACGACCACCTGGCTGCGGACACCGGAAGGCGCCACCTGCTGGGCAATGCGGAGGTAGCGACCGCGCTGATTCTCCCTCAGGTCGAGGAAATAGCGCCGATTCTCGTGGGCCATCGTCTCGGATTTGCTTTTGAAGTCGGCGGCGGCGTCCCCAGCGGCGGCGGCAGGCTGCGCGGACAGGTGCTTGGCCAGCAGGTTGAGCTTGTCTCTGAACGGAGGATGCGGGAATAGCCTCGTTATCAAACAATTATTGTTGGAGTTTCACTTACGATCTGGTCTGGGGATTTTTGTAAAAAAATTTTTCCATACCCTCCAATCAGAGTTCCCGAATCCGTGCCCTCCAATCAGAACTCCCGAATCCGTGCCCTCCAATCAGAGTTCCCGAATCCGTGCCCTCCAATCAGAGCCCCCGAATCCATACTCTCCAATCAGAACTCCCGAATCCGTGCCCTCCAATCAGAACTCCCGAATCCGTGCCCTCCAATCAGAACTCCCGAATCCGTGCCCTCCAATCGGAGACCCTGAATCCGTGTCCTCCAATCAGAGCCCCCGAATCCGTGCCCTCCAATCAGAGCCCCCGAATCCATACTCTCCAATCAGAGCCCCCGAATCCATACTCTCCAATCAGAGCCCCCGAATCCATACTCTCCAATCAGAGCCCCCGAATCCATACTCTCCAATCAGAGCCCCCGAATCCATACTCTCCAATCAGAGCCCCCGAATCCATACTCTACAATCAGAGCCCCCGAATCCATACTCTCCAATCAGAGCCCCCGAATCCGTGCCCTCCAATCAGAGCCCCCGAATCCATACTCTCCAATCAGAGCCCCCGAATCCATACTCTCCAATCAGAGCCCCCGAATCCATACTCTCCAATCAGAGCCCCCGAATCCATACTCTCCAATCAGAGCCCCCGAATCCATACTCTCCAATCAGAGCCCCCGAATCCATACTCTCCAATCAGAGCCCCCGAATCCGTGTCCTCCAATCAGAGCCTCGAATCCGTGCCCTCCAATCAGAGCCCCCGAATCCGTGCCCTCCAATCAGAGCCCCCGAATTCGTGCCCTCCAATCAGAGAGCCCCCGAATCCGTGCCCTCCAATCAGAGCCCCCGAATCCGTGCCCTGCAATCAGAGCCCCCCAAATCAGTGTCCTCCAATCAGAGTTCTCGAATCCGTGCCCTCCAATAAGAACTCCCAAATCCATGTCCTCTAATCAGAGCTCCCGAACGCCTTCCAGTTTTCTCAATCAGGTCAGACAAGATTCAGAAAATGATAAAACAAGTCCATAAAAGCCAAGTCACCTGAACTGGGCAGTCGAGCTCATGCCCATCAGAATCCGGCTCTTTTGCCCACTGGCGCCGACCTCGGCTAATTTAAAGAATCGGCCGCGCCGGTTCTGCTTGACGTCAAGGTAAAACCGTTTGGACTGAATCTGCAGCGTCCTCGATGCGATCTCCTTCTCATCGCCGTCCATAGCAGCATTGTTGTTGCCCCTGCTGTAGTAGCTCATGGTTTTTCTACTATTGCTGATTAATTGGTGAGTTCAGTCAACAGGTCAGCTAGTTGGTGTCAGTAATCTGTCTAATGATTTTATAACTGAAATGTCAATGCAATTTATAACATTACAACACTATACATACAATGGTATATGCAGTTTGTTTTTAGTACCATAGAAAAAAACCTACGTTTATCAGTGCTTTCAAGACTAAGAATAAAACTGTTTACTCTTAATTGTATCCAGTTCAATATTGGAATTTTGTGATATACAATATACATAAATTTAGAACTAAGGGTAGCATTTTTACTGATATTATCAAGCTCAAGTCATAGTTATTCCTGCTGTTTACCCAAAATCATAATTATTTTTTTATTACATTTCTTTTACAGGTAAGTTGCACCTTGCACAGCTGGTGTAAAACAAATACAACAAAAAGCAACTGCAAAAAAATGAAAAAGTTTACAAAAAACATATTTTTTGACTATTAGTATTTTGTTTCGTATCCTTTTTATGTCAAAAACAGGACTGTGCATCAGTTCTACAGAATGAAACATTTTATTTGCTATACATTTGGCCAAGGAATATATCAAAGCATGTGAGTGCCAGACCGTTTTACATTTTTTGACATTTACTAATTTTCAATTACCTATTCTATGCATTTCAACCAGACCAGAGGTCAGTTTAGAAAGTGTACAATGTACTTTTGACTTTGAAATTACTTTTATTTAAAAAGAAACATTATATATAAACAAAAAAACAAAAATGACCAATATACCAATGTAAAAACAAAAAAGTTACAAACAAAGAGTTTATTGTCTATATAAAGGTAAGAAACATATTTTAACTGCTTAAATATACAAGTTTTTACTTAAAATTTTAATTTTCAAAATGCATACATCTATTTATTATTAAAAAAACATAATTTTTATTTTTTTTAATTATTGTAGCTTTCATTTTGAATAACAATGTAATAATAAGTCTGATTCACCCTTTTCTGATTTTCTAATAGACGCATCCTACTTATCTATTAGAAAAAGTTGTTTTGTTTGGTAAAAGACAAAAGATGACATATAAAATCATTACATATTATAAATATATACTAGGATTTTATATCTTATTATATTTACTTTTATTTTTATTTGTCTAAACTATATTACTGTACTTTTCTTTTGGCATCTGTTAGTGGCTAGTATGCTAAATTGGTAAGTTGGCTAATAATGATAAGCTACTAGGTGCTAACCAGTGTTGGGCACTTCTGTTACCGAGTAACTTGCAAATGGTAATGCAAGTTACTTTTTCGTAAAGCGTTCCTTACGCAAGTTACTTTTTTATTTTAGTAACGGAGTAACGGTAAGTTACTCAAATTTCGAAAGTCCATTACAGTTACTTTGCAACAATCACAATATTTAAATTTAAAACTGAAATGCTTAGCTAGTACGCCGGTTTTCACATGTTTTTGCATTTTTCATTCCTAAATTCAAAATTAAGTGAATAGTATCATATGGTATTGCGCTTAATTAATGAAGAAATACTTGAAACATTTTTACTTTGTTAATTTTGGTAAAATATTTTCGCCTTTCATTTTCGTTACTAAAAATATTCAAGTTTGATTCAAACAAACAACCAAAGAAAGAAATTCATCTGTAGCCTCCACAAGTCCCTCCACTGGCACTGCAGTACACTACACCATTTTATACAGTTCTATTTATTTTACTTTATTGAATTATTGATATTTGTTTATTTTATCATTTATAATTTTAATTATTGATTGCCATTGCCCATTGGTCCTTCTACGTGCCCCACATCGTGTCGCCAATTCCTGTCTCTGTCTGTAAATCGGATAATCCCAATGCCCAATGGCAAATTTCGGTAACAACAATGTGAAAAAATGTGTAATGTGAAAGAAGCAGAAAATTTTGTTAATAACATGGGTAACGGAAGTGAGTAACAGACAGTAACTTAAAAGTTGCCAGGTTTTTGTCTAAAGTTACTAGGCTAACGTAAGTTACTTTTTAAAAATTGGTAACTCAAGTTACAGTAACACAAGTTACTTTTTTTGAGTAACTTGCCCAACACTGGTGCTAACAGGTACCAAAAAGAAAAATACAGTAATATAGTTTAGACAAGTGTAAATGATACAATGAATAGTGTTATCTTTTGTATATTAAAATAAAATAAATTTGCTTTAATTGATATTAATATCAATTGGTATATTGCCATTGGAATTGAATATTGCCTAGGCTTATCATTAATAAAAATTAATAGGCCTAAATAATATAATTTATTTAAATATTTAATTTATATAGTTAAATTTAATATTTACTTTTATAATTATAACATTTAAATAAATAAATTAGCAAGCATTATTATACACAAATCATTTTTTGGCAGTTTAGAAAATTCACTAGCAAAAAATTTAATAAAAATTTAAATTCAGTGTCATTTTGCTTTGTTTTGTATTACTAGGTCCTATTGCTATTGCTCAGGCCTAATCATGGAATATAGCTACTATAAAGCAATAGTAGCCATAATTCTAGCCACATTAGTAGACATATAGTGGCCCTATTTGGTAAAACTTCAGTTGCTAGTTGGTTATCTAATTTTTGACTAGGCCTACCACTTGATACTGGTCCACTTTTTCAGCCATTCAATTTTTAGGCAATGTCCTAGTTTCCCGCATTAAATTATTTTGACCTGATTTTTGTCATTTTCAGTACAAATCATGGCTAAATGACCTTAAGCACCTGCAAATATTGTACCTCCTGCTAATTTGCAGCAATCAACTGGTTCCTGGACACTTTGTCATCTTACTACTTCGTCATCCACTCTTATTGTTGGACACTTCATCATCTTACCACTTTGTCATTCACATTATTAATGTGAACACTTCGTCATCTACTCCCTGGACACTTTGTCATCCACTTTTTGTATGAAAAACTTTGCTATATATATAAGCAACTATATAACTTGTACATGCAACTCGTAATTTTTAGCTATATGTAGGCACAAAAATCAAAAAGTTCACAAAGCACAAAGAGAATAGCATAAAGACTTATACATTTAAATTACTGCAGAATTAATTCGATCCTTTCCTTCTAAATCTATCTAGATATCTAATATTTGTTTGTTTGTTTGTTTGTATGTCCATAATGCTTTAAAGCTCGCAATTCTTCACTTATTTTGATTGCGTTTTTGCCAAAAGATTCAAAATTGTCTGGAAAGAAGACAGTTAAAATCTTTTTAATCTGCTTTCAGTGTTGGGCTGTTTGCTGTTCTTTGCTAACTGGCTCTGGGCAAAAATGCAGATGTCTGCCATTTTCACTTATAGGAGCCTAAACTAGCTGTTTCTTACATGTATTTGCATTTCATATATGATTTCATGCACCATTTTATAATAAAACTCTGGGTGGGAATAGGCTGGCCACTTCAGTCATGAGGGGTAAAGTGACTATCTTTGCACCTGCGACCTGCACCCTTCTTGGATCTGCCACTGTGGTTAGTTGGTTGGAGAATTGGCACGTTGCACTTATAGACACTAATGCATATATAGCTAATAGCTTAAGCATATTTAGGGAGTGAAAACACTCTAGCTTAGATTGTATACATGTGAAGGGTTGGTTAAGTCCCTGCAAGTGGAGCAAGGAAAAATCCATGGCCACATACTTTGTTGCCTCCCCTGGGTTGTAGAAGTGACAATGCCAATTGTAGGCTTTAGCAAGGAAGCAAAAATAATTATTAGAGCTTGGCAAGTTTGAACATAAAATAAAATTACAATGAGCACTAGTATCTACATGTATGTACTCATACATTAAAGTT
This sequence comes from Macrostomum lignano, assembly GCA_002269645.1. Classification (NCBI taxonomy): domain Eukaryota; kingdom Metazoa; phylum Platyhelminthes; family Macrostomidae; genus Macrostomum; species Macrostomum lignano. Next base: position 19,929 of record NIVC01003487.1, read on the forward strand.
GTGCATAGGCCTATGCAAACTGTGTATACATTGTATACATTGGATGCCAATTATAGCAACAAGTTGAATCTCTAAGTGTGTATTTAATCCTACGAGTATATTTTATGGACTAAATTAATTGAGTAACAATTTATAACAATAACAATCGAATAACAATTTATAGCCTTGCTAAATCTTGGAATGACAAAGTGTCTCAAAATTTGGTCACTTTATCATCTAGATTTACTAACAATTTTTTGATATGACAAAGCATCCAAAAACCATGGTCACTTTGTTTCATCAAGATGACAAAGTGGTTAGATGATGAAGTGTCCAGGAGCCCATCAACTGACCTCTGTGACCTTGAGATCAGTCATTGCAATCTGGTACTATTGATAGTTGATGCTAAGTTGACTATGTTTATGCATTGGCTGGCAACCATCATCTAATAGGCCTAGCAAACTCATGGAACTACAGCCATTGTCAGGAACCTCCAGCTATGCGGTTTCAATGTTGGGGTGGAGCTGACTATATAGACGGATATGCCTAGTCTTGTCCTATCTGTTGAACGCAGAGTTCTATCCGAAAGGGTAGCTTCTTTGAAAAAAAAGCCACCTGACATTGCGCCAGCTGGTTGACTTTGTGTATGGGTGGTTTGTGTACTGGTTTGTTTGTTTGTTTTAAATTTTCGGACAAAATAGGCCCCCTAATTTAACGCGGGAAACTAGGAAATTGCCAATTTTTACAATTTTGAATGCAGTCAGGCCTACTATATGGCTATATAAGTCTGATGAAAGCTCGAGCACGCGAAGGTGTATTCAGCACGCCAGTGAAGTATGAGACAGACCAGGCCTAAGGGCTACGGTCTGCGATGCTTCACGCCTGCCCCTATATTCAGCAGGTCAAGGCTGGAGAGGGAGGTCTGCACCCGCTATTTGCCACTGGCAGCCGCAGACCCCCCCCCCTCACGCTGTTTCACAAGTCGACCCAGGGTACTCGTCCCCGCGTGTGTTCAAGGCAGACCCTAGGGCTGCTGGACAGACTGGGCTCCGACGCTGGCGACCCATCCAGTGGCTTCGGCCGAATTTGGGTATGCGGGTCTGGCTTGCCAGCCTGCAGGCCGTGGTACTGCTTAACGTACCCCCTAATGCCTAAGGTGTTTGACCGTGCCGATGGGCTGGAAGGCCGGGGGGTTGTCCGGTCGCTAGCGGTCCTTTTCTTTTTCTTCTTTCCTCTTTCTTTTGTGACTCAGCTCACTCCTTCCCGCTTTCAGCTATGGCGTCATCCGCCTCTTTAACCCCCGCTGAAGCCGGGGCCCCGGCAACTCCGGCCGGTGACTCTGGCACCAGCGCCGCCCCACCGGGGGCAGATGGGCTTGCCGCCGGCTCGGCTGGTGACATGCCCGCACGCGCAACCGGGCCCTCCGCTGAAGCCCGACGCACCCGCAACCAACGCCGCAACGAGCGGCGACGGCGACTACGGGGTACTGCGGGCCGGCCACCGGCGGAAGGGGAACCTAGGGAGGGCGAGGCTGCTGTTGGGCCGAAAGGAACCACAGCAACCCCTGCCCCCCAGGATACAACCCCCGCTGGTGAGCCACCCAGTATACCTGCTACAAGCGCGGCCGGGCCTTCGGGAACCGCCGCCACCAACTACGCCTCAAAGGTCAAGCTCCAACCGGCGGTCATCGTCTTCGGGGAAGAGCAGGACCTCACGGCCGACGAGCTCGACAGTGCCTGGCGCACCATCGATGCTGCGCTCATCGACCAGCTCCTGGCGGGCCGCCCTGTGAGCGTGGTCAAGTCTGCCAAGACCGACGGCTGCATCTTCATCTGGTGCAGCTCGGAGGAGAGCAGCCGCAATCTACGCGAGCTTCTGCCAAAGCTGAACTGGCCCAAGAAGCTCGGCAAGCTCGTCTTCGCCAGCGAGGGCGAACGACAGAAGACCCAGCGCTTTCGCGTCTGGATCCCGGCCGGCAGTGCCATTAAGTCCGGAGATCAGCTTAGGCAAATATTGCTAAAGCTGCACCCCGACCTTAAGGTCAACGGGCTCCTACACCACGCCACTTCCCGCAAGGAGAAGGGGGCTACGGTGATCCTAGGGCTCTCTGATGACTGGGCTAAGCGCTTGCCGCCTAAGTCCACAATTCATATTGGTCTGACTCAGCTGACCATCCTCCGTTGCGAGGAGCGGAAAGCTGATGAAGCCAAGAATGCCAAAGCTTCCGAAACCGGAACTGGGGCCCAGGCTCCTCCGGCAAAGAAGCCGAGGCAAACGGCCGATCCTATGCCCGGTAAGGCAGTTCGCGCTGCTGAAACCGGAAATCGCAATCGCAGACCCGCCAGGAGCACCCGGAGGTCCGGCCTGATCCAGCGCGCGCTGGACCAGGCCAAGAACCTTCGTGCGCATCGTGAGCGGGCCCGCGCTTCTCGCGCTCCACCCCAACAGCCAGAAGGCCAGACTCTAAGCGGGGAGGCTCCGACCGACTGGTTCGAGTCTGTGACTCACCAGGAGGCTGGCGCCACCCGCATCGACCTGACCGACGAGGCAGAGGGGACGGGCAGTGACAGCACCGAAGCACGCAGGAGAGGCGACGGTAACGTCCACGCTGGGCTCACGTCCGCGGAGGACTCCACAGCCACCCTAACTGCTGAGGACGCTGAAACTCCCATGGAGGTCTGCGGGTCACCCACCACTGAAAAGGAGGAGGATGACCTGCTCAACGATTCCCCAACTGCGTGATAATGATCAGCAACCAGGGAATCCATTGCCTGCAGATTAATCTGCAGCACTGCGTCGCAGCCTCGGTCAACCTTATGCGTTACGCCGAGCTCGACAAGCCGGGGCTCATCCTCGTCCAGGAACCCTGGACTCTCAGAGGTAAGCCTCAAAACGCCCCTGCTGGCTACAATTGTTTTTATACTTACCCTCGCGAGGCCAACCAGCCTCCCAGAGCTTGCATCTTTGCGAGCAAAACGCTCAGTGCGTGGCTCAGATCGGACCTGTCCAACAGGGACATCTGCGTCATCCAATCCGAGGACCTTCTTCCTGGGAAGACCACCCTCATTGCCTCGGTTTACCTACCAGGCGATGCTGCGGTCGTCCCCAGAGCCCTCGCTACGCTGGTAGAGCTCTGCTCTGCCAAAAACTACGAGCTCATGGTTGCCGGCGACATCAACGCCCACCACACTCACTGGGGCAGCACTGGCATTAATCAGAGAGGCGAAGACCTCCTAGCCTACGTTGCCTCTACGACCCTCGAGTTCTGCAACTCTGGGTCCACCCCTACCTTTGACAACGGACGGTGGTCGGAGGTGATCGACGCTACGCTCGCAACGCCCAGACTCTACCAGAGTATTGGGGCGTGGCGGGTGCTTCCAGTGTCCTCACTATCGGATCACAAGTTCATCTCCTTCAACCTAATGGCCGCGCGTAGCGCAACTCGTGTTATGTGGAGACGGAACGCCAGAAATACTGATTGGGAAACCTTCGGGCTCGCCCTGAAGGAATTCCATCGGTCTCCTGGCCAACCATTCACGATCACGTCGTGCCGAGAGGCGGATGAGTGCGCGACTGTTTTGACAGAGACGCTAACCGCCGCCTTTGAGGCGTCCTGCCCTTTAAAAGCCTATAAAGGGAAAAAATCGGCGCCGTGGTGGAATCCCGAGCTCGGCAACCTCCGTCGCAGGGCTAAGAGACTCCACCGCAGAGCAACTAAAACTAAGAGCCCTGCAGACCAAACCGCCTATCATGAAGCAATTCATGAGTTTAAAAGGCAGGTTAGGAATGCAAAGGCTCAAAAATGGCGACAATACTGTGAGGAGCTAGAGGGCTCACGCCCCACCTCCAGAGTTGTGAAAGCGCTCACGCTGGACAAAATGTCTAAGCTCTCCTCGGTCAAACGCACCGACGGTACGTCCACGGACAACCCAGGGGAAACGCTTGATGTAATGCTCACTGCGTTTTTCCCTAACGAGCCAGCTAACCAGACCACTCCGGATCACTCGGAGGGAGGTCACGCGCTGGCTGCATCTATCATCACGGAGGACCGCATTGTGAGAGCGGCAAATTCCTTCAAGCCTTTCAAAGCCCCAGGACCCGACGGCATTGTACCGGCCCTTCTAAGAGAGGCGGTTAAATGCCCAGGCTTCCTGCGCAAACTTTGCAGCCTTCTTCGGGCATGCATCACGCTTGGTTATGTCCCGCAGGCATGGACCGAGGCAAAGGTGATCTTTATCCCTAAGCCAGGCCGCCCGGACTACCATTCTATCAAATCCTTCAGACCGATCAGCTTGACCTCCTCCCTGGTCAAGCTGATGGAGAGACTGGTGCTTTGGCGCCTTCTCTCTGTTGAGCTGAAGAACAAACCTCTCAGCGAGAACCAGCACGCTTTTCGGGCGGGTCGCTCCACTGAAAGCGCGCTGCACGTCCTGGTCGATAAACTCGAGAAGGCCGTGCTTGGTAGTGGCTTTGCTCTGGGGATCTTCCTGGACATCATTGGCGCCTTCGATAACGTCCTCTTTGAGGCGTTCCGAAGAGCTCTTTGTGAGAGGCTAACGCACTCACATCTCACCAGATGGATCATGTACATGATCAGCCATCGCACGGCCACCGCCAGTCTGCTGGGCTACCAGAGGACGGTCCCCGTCTGCAAAGGTAGCCCGCAAGGTGGGGTGCTGTCTCCAGTTCTCTGGAATATGGTCATCGATGAGCTCCTCCGGGATGTTCGGCCTGACCCCATTCTGAAAGTTGGATATGCGGACGATGTCACCGCGGTGGCATCTGGTCCGTCCCCTGATACCCTCAGGGACCTTCTTCAGAACTTCATCTACGCTGCTGAGCAATGGGCGGACCGCTGTGGTTTAAGGCTCTCTGAGACTAAGACCGCAGCGATCATGTTCACCAGCAGGACCAAGTGGCAGATTCGGCCGCTCACGCTTTACGGAAGGGAAATCCCCTTCTGCAAGCAGACTAAATGTCTGGGTATTACCCTGGACCACAGGCTGAACTGGTCTCCCCACGTTCAAACAAAAGCCAAAAAGGCCTTCGCAGTCCTCGCGCAATTGCGCAGGGCCGTCGGCACCACCTGGGGGCTCACCCCCAAGCGCCTCTGGTGGATCTACACTGCAATGGTTAGGCCCGCTATCTCGTATGGCGGCCTGATCTGGGCTAGCGCCCTGCAGATAAAGACCTGTTAGAGGCTCTCAGGAGAGCGCAAGGGCGCGCTTGTCGCACGATCATGAGCGCCCCTCCGTCTGCTCCTTACGATGGCCTCAACGCCTTCCTCAACATTCCTCCGCTGGACATCTTTGTCCGCAGGGAAGCGGCTAAGACTGCCCGCCGTCTAGCTGACGCTGGCATTCGAATCCAGCCCCATAGGGCCATGGCTAAGCGCAAGCTTCTGCCCCACGCTGACCTCTGCCTCAAGGACTTGAGAGACAGCGGCGGGCTCCACGTCCTATCTGACGGCGAACCCCGCACTCTCAACCTCTTTCAGCGCTACAAGGTCACCATCCCCTCTAGGGATGCTGCCAATGACCACTGGAATTTCCAGGAGGTCCATTGCTACACGGACGGATCCATCAAAGACGGTCGCGCCGGCTTTGGGGTCTGCATCATCATCAACGGCCGCGTAATTGCCACGCATGCCCAGCACACTGGTAGACTCTCCACAGTCTTCCAGAACGAAGTCCTTGCCATCAGCTCTTGCGCTGCAGAGCTAAACGCCAAGGTTACGAGAGGAAAGACTATTGTCATCCACTCCGACAGCCAAGCGGCCTTACAGGCCCTTTGCCACACCACAACGAACTCCCGGACAGTCGCCGACTGCGCCCGGCAGCTCAACCTCCTGGCCAGAAGCAATACTGTCAGGCTGAAGTGGATCCCAGGGCACGCAGGGTTTCCGGGGAACGAGCTGGCAGACACCCTCGCCAAGAGGGGCGGCTCTGGCTCTTTTTTCGGCCCTGCCCCCCTGGTCCCTATGCCCTTGACAGTCATCAATCGTCAGATCGACGACTGGGCTGACTCCCTCCACAGGGACAGATGGGCGGGCACCCAAAACTGCCGGCAATCTCGTGCCGCGGTTCCTTGCCCGTCTCACAGGCTCAGAAACATCCTTCTGAACCAGAATCGGAAGGATATTCGAGCCCTTGTCATGACCCTTACCGGCCATGGCTACCTCGCCAGGCACTGCTTCCTCCGAGGCGACCTCGAGAGCGAAATTTGCCCCTTTTGCGAGTGCGACAATGAAGATGCTCAGCACTTTGTCTGTCACTGCCCTTTCTTTAACAGAGACCGGCTACGCTACCTCGGGCCGAACCCGTCCATTGACGAGGTTTGCCAGCCCGACAGCATCCCACGGCTCATCCAGTTCCTTCGGGCGACTAGACGAGCCAGTTTCTTCCCAACGGAAGATCACGCTGCAGGACGGACCGGCGGACCACCCTGACCGGCCCCACGCCTCTGCCTGTCTGCGGGCCTTCAGGGGCTAGCGGAATGGGCGACCCTCGCCTCCCCGCTGTGTCTACGGACCACCCTGCAGCTAAGTCAAGTTAAGATGAAAGCTCGAGAGAAAGGTAAAGCAAGTGTAGAAAACACTTGTACTTTATATTTTAATAGTATTTTTAATAGCAGCTAATGTCCCAAAATGTGCTCGCATACCTCATACTTACTTACATCCCCGGCATAAGCTTATTTGCCTTGGCAACGAGCCGACGAAAACTAATAATATAGCTAGAGAAATATAGAAACAGAGATAGACTTAAGCTACATCATTTTACCTCCAATTCTGAACAAAGTCGAAGTCAATTCAGCCTATCAGCAATTCAATTGAGAAACTCGAAAGACGATTGAGGACAAGGCCTTAGGGAGAAGTTTTTGGAGCGGTTATTTTTAGGGTTTGAATCGTTGCTGAATTTCCGACAGTCCAAGTCAGTTTAAACAAACAAACTGTGAAGAAAGCGCCGACTGCTGAGTTCCTCAGGCTCAGGGGGAGGGTAGCTATGGTCGTTGCTGAGCGGTCGAAGAGAATGCCGTGCTTCAGAACGCCGATTAAACAGGATTTGCTGGTGATTCGCTAAGGAGAATTTGTAGAATATACAGACTAGTTGATTTACATATGCCATTAATGTATTCTTTTGTATTAAATATGATTGTTTGCCGGATGTCTAGACAACTCTTCTGTCTGTGGCACTTTGAAAGAGCAGTAAAGAGAATCAGTCAATCATTTATGGTAATTGGAAAGGACAGTGAAGACGATTAGCCTGTCATAAATTAATTCTTTAGTGGATTTTGAGCTTTATTTCTAAATACATGTACCAATAGAAAAAGGAGCTATGATTCCTGGTGGAGAAATATATATGGAATCTCCACGGACGAGTTGGCTTTTGTCATCCGAGAGTCGCGCTATCGCTTTGTTCAGGAGATTAACAATTTGAATGCGTCGTCCTGTACCGAAGTGCTGCCTGAGCTAACTAGAGAAGATCTTCAAATGCTGGACCCACGGATTGAGAAAGAATCTGTGCCGAAATCGACCGAGACTCAGCAAAAACTTCACGTGGCAAGGTTCCGCCAGTTCCTTAATGAGAAGGGACTCTGCCAGAGTTTGAGCATGTATCAGATCGAATTTTTAATGATATCTGAGGCTTTTTTATTCGTCTCTTCGAAAGCAGGATGGAACACTACTATACTCGCCGAAGTCTCTCATCTGTTTTCGTGCGGACATTCAACGGCACTTTGGAATCTCCGTCGGTCAATCGCCATGCAGGTAAATAAAAATTCATTATCGGAGAATCATTCAGCTGCGTTGCAACGGAGTTCTTGTCGCCGTACGACGTTGGACCATGTTTTGATTCTTTTCTATAGCCGAATGCATCCGTTAATTTCCGGCAACAATCTACAGCCGGCAAACATACCATAATAACATCTGACGCTAACGCGGTTTGCGGCTGATCCACAGCAGTAGCACGGTTGGTATGAATTAGGTATGCAAGAGGGCAAAGAGGAAGTATGCAAGAGAGGATTCAGTTGAATATTACTGAGTGGAAGTGCAGGATGGTCAGGGGGCAGTGATCGAGTCAGGGAGGGGACGGCGACTCAGGGAGGGGATAGGCTCCGGAGGGTGCCAGTAGTAAGTCAGGGAGAGGACAGTGAGTCAGGGAGAGTACTAGCTGTGGGGTAGTATTCCTAGCGTAACAGCTTAAGCGCTGTTAAACTCTTAAACTGTTTGTTTAAGACTTCGTGACCGCGGATTGCATTATCTGATCCTTTGCGATCTGAACTAAGAAGAGTTCTTAGGCTAATTCGACCTATGATTACGTCTCAGGACTTTTCTACTACAAAAAGCTTCTTTCACGGCAGCAATTATTTTACTAAGCTTCAGCCGCTACGCAGCACTTCATCTTACGCAACTGTTGCCGAAAAAATCTGTATATCGTTACATTGGTCAGGGTGAAAACAGTGGAGCAGTGAGGGTGCTGTAGCCTAAGTGGTCTGGCGCGGTACTCTGATGACTGTGATCGAGCGGCCTAGACTCGATTCCAATTGTGCAGTCATATTATAAATTTGGGGTTAAATGAACATCGCGGCTTAGGTCTGTTGATGCAGTTAACGCCCTGGAGGGCCAACCCTAAGACACGGTGAGGTTGTTCACGTCTAAGGATAAAAAAGTTACGGCCGCTGTGCACTCCTGTGTGCGCCCATGCGAATGACTGCGTACGTATCCGCTCGCTTGCGTACCTGCTCGGTGGAGCTGGCGGAATGGACAGGTTACACCAGTTTGGCAGCATTCTTGTCAATTTACTAAACTGGTTGTACATACCGAAGCTGAACTGGGTAGACTATACTCGGCATCATGTATCTACAGTAATAATGCTTTTGTAAGCTGCAAGCCAATCCCATGTTTCCTGAACAGATAACGATTTGCTGAGCGCTTTGCATTGACTACATTTACGTGTACATCTATGGCTTGCATGTAAGTCATGACTTATCTTAACACTAAGTTATTACTAATAACTTAGTTATAATAATTAGTTATTACTAATGCTACTTGGGTTGCTCATCTATGTAGTTTGTTTTACACGAAGGACCTACATGTGCATGTTATTAAGCGTGCTTAAATGATCTCGTGCGAGGGTATTGACAAGAGTCACTTAAAACCACTTTCCGCCCAAGCTTGGTTCTGTCAGATCGCTTAAAAGCCCGAAGGCCTGCAGAGCAGGCCATAGACAAATGTCTTTTTTGCTGAATCAGGTGCACCACCTAAAATGATTAAAGTGAACTACGAGTACTTTTAATACGGACATACATTTGCGCATCACCACGTATGTTCACTGGCCACCTCGCTGGCCACACACTGGAGTCGCACCTTCGAGTCGTGGATAGGCACCTTGTCTGGACACAGCACTTTGCCGCCCGGAGTCTTCATGGCGAGTATAACAAGGTCGGCTGTGCTGACTGTGGCTACATTGAAACTCTCGGCGTCAAGACTCAATGGCGTCCCCGGTGGCAGCCTCAGATCATTTGGCAGCGGGGGCGGTGGCGCATTGACGATGGCGGTGAAGAACTCGCGCAGCTCATTTCTGCGCTCATCCGGAGTATCGCCAGCCAGGTTGTGTGGGATGCACCGCTTTCACTCGGTCAGAGCGCTGATGGCGGACTAGGCCACGCGCCCTTTGGCGTAGGGTCCAGCGGTGGTGACCTGGATGGCGTCGTCAACAGCGGCCTGTTGTAGCTGCAGGTAGACAGAGTTGGCCAGACGGAGCCTCTCCAGCTCTGTCCTCGCTTGCCGAATTGCAGGGTCATCCTGCCAGACCCGCTGCCTACGTTGGGCCGGTTGCTTCAGCAGGAATGCTTGCTCCGATGCAGTTCTAATCGCGGCTTTTACCTCCGTATACTCGGCGCGCCCGCACCTGTCGCCAAGCGCGCTAACGAAGGCGCTAGCGAAGGCGCCGCTTCGGCGGACGGTAAAGCGGATCGCGTACACACAGGTCGCAGATGAGGAGCCGATGGTCGGACCGCAGAGCCAGCGGCGTGATGTTGCGGCAGTTGGCGTCACGGCAGCGCTCACGAAAGCGCACAAGCACGTGATCGAGCTGTGCCTGCCTCCGCGTCGCATTCCGGCCGCGTGCATTCCTCCGCCTCCGCTTGCAGCCCACGAAGGTTGCGAGCCTGCCGGGTAGCTTGCGGAAGCGGGTGTTGGCCGAAACCTGCATTTCCTGTCTCTCCAAGAAGTCCTCAGGAGCTCCGGTGTTTGCCGTTCTCGCGCGGTGTAACAAGCACCGACCACTCGGACCTACGAAAAACCGCGTTCAGTCTCAGTCAGGACGACCACTGTGTCACGCTGTGCCGTCTCCTCCACCCGCGCCGAGAGCTGCTCGAAGAAGACTTGAGCCTCGTCAGGTCGGATGGCAGGAGGCGCGTACATCCAGAACAGACGAGCGTTCCGGCTGCGAAGCCGGACGTCGACCCGAAGCAGCCGGCCAGACAACGAGATGCAGCGACAGCTCTGCTGCAGCCTCGGTCCGATCAGCGCTCCAACTCCCCTCGTTGGTCCGCCGACGTGTACCAGAAGGTCCAACCGGCGCCCAGGTCCTCACAATGAATTCCGGGTCGGCTCTGATAGACACCTCTTGCACCGATATGACATCGCATCTAAGGTCGAGCGATAGCTGCGCTAGCAGCCCTCTCCACCAGGCGGCCTTGAGAGTGCGGCAGTTTAGCGTCCCGACTCGAAGTGTGGGACGAGTTCGTACAGCTGGGGCTCAATGACAGTGAGCATCACGTTCTCCGGCGCCACCTGGAAGATCCAGTTGGCCAAGGATGGCAGCAGCTCGACGGACGGAACCTCGTTGCCGACCTCGTAAGTTTCGCTTACGCCGACTTTCAACTCGCCGACGCTTGGTCTTGCCGTTGTTGGCCACCGCAGCAGTTAAGCGCGTTTCGGTGACTTTGCGGAAATGCAAGCTGGAATGCTGAGACGGTCACATAGAAGTTGGCGCCGTCACAGGCTTCTTGTTACAGATTCAACAGGGATCCTTTGTGACGAAAATAACAGCGTACTAGTCTACTCAGAGTAATATGATGGAAACGTAAGCTCAATGGTGCGAGAAGGGTCCTGCATTCAGGAGTGGGGATGCTTCCCGGGCTTTCAAATCCTAATAGCTACCTCGTAGATCTCTCTGCTCAGGCTCTCACACTCGCGGCACCCCCAGGAGCCTGTTCACAGCCGTCCACCGCTTCCCCATGCTTCACTGCCCGAGGAAGTGACTTAGCAAGCTATTATGATTGATTAACGAGGGATTTGATTATTTAGGCGAATAAATTTAAACAGCTTAATAAGGATAGTAAACCCTATGATTACTTAGTTCGCTATTGAGTAAGTAAATGACCAAATACGGTCGGCGCAGACTCAAGTATCTAATAATATGTTAGCAAAATGGGAATTTGTGAGGGCGCAGGCCTGGAGGCGGCTGATGACAAACTGATCCGCAGATTATGCTGGCTGCTAATGCTGATGAGGCAGTCTTACGCTGTCTTACGCTGTAGCTTGGTAAAGCCGTATTGTCTCCAGTAGGATCGAAGACGCGTTGATGGCGAAGCTGGTATTGTTCCCATGCCAGTTGGTTGGATCGGTGGCTTTAGAAGACGCTGCTGGTAGAAGACGCTGTCGGTAACTTGTGTGCCTACGACTGCCTACCTCATTGAGGGTCAAGTGAAGAGAAGAGACTGTGCTAATGTTTTACTCAAACTACACTGCAATTTCAGGCACTACTATGCTACAAATACATCAACTCGGCGGCTCATGCAACAGCTGAAGATAGTCAACTAACACATAGCTATCCAATCTCTTCTCATGGAGTTCAACAGGGTGCTGCCAATCACAGACAAGAAAATCCCCCAGCTGCCTTCGACATCCCTAAAATTCTGCGGGACTCCGATGCCAGGGCTCTCATCTCCAAGGAATATCCTCAATACTTGAAGACTTACCTGAGCTTCAAATACAACCTGCAGTACTCCGATGCCGTTCGATACGTCATCCTGCACCGGTTCGGAGGTGCTGCACTTGCACTTTTTATGGAGTCACAAAATGTGGTGCATCCAAGATCTCCACCAAAATGCTCATATCTTGGTCCGAATTCTCCCAGATCTCCATCAGAATCCTCACAGATCTCCATCATAATCCTCCCAAATCTCCATTAGAATCCTCACAGATATCCATCAGAATTTCCCAGATCTCCATCAGAATCCTCCCAAATCTCCATTAGAATCATCCCAGATCTCCATCAGAATCCTCCCAGATCTTCATCAGAATTCCCATTAGAATCATCCATCAGAATCTCAATCAGATCTCCATCAGAATCTCAATCAGATCTCCATCAGAATCTCAATCAGATCTCCATCAGAATCCTCTCAGATTTTCCTATCAACTGTTGCTTTCTTTCAGGCATCTACCTGGACATGGACGTCGAATGCGTGAAGCCGTTCGGACCAAGCCTCACCCAGCAGGCGGCCTTCATCGACCAGGAGCGGCTGGAGCTGACCAGAATCATTCATGACGCCAATTTCAGCGCCATGAACTCCCTGATAGGCTCGGTGCCGGGGCATCCCTTCTTCAGATCCATGATGCACAAAGTGCTCGCCAAGAGGCTGCCCGGTACAGCTATCGTCTCCACTGGCCCGATGGTTCTCACACAGGTGTACAAGAACTATAGAGACAGCCGGTCTGCCCGCAGCTGGCCGGTGACGCTGCTGCCACCCAGCGTGGCCTCCCTGCTGATGACTGACAGACCAACTGGACGAGTGTCTGCCGCGGAGCCAGTGAGTCTCCAGCTTGGTATTCTGCATGCAGAGAGCAGATAGCTGGAATTGCCGGGGCAATGCGACTTTCAGTTTATTATACGTAATCTCACCGCTTGCCTCTCTCTCTTTCTTCCTCCTATTCCTAGTCATATATCTCATATTATTATTTCCTGCTTGTCTCCGCTTTCTTTCCGATTATATACATTTCTGCTCCGATCTCCGCCCATACCCGCTAATCTCCGCTCTCTACCCGCTGATCTCCACTTTCTAACCGCTAATATTCGCTCTCTTCCTAATCTCTCCCCTCTCACTCTTGTCCACACTTGTATCCCACTGTCTCCGCGATCTCCCCTGTGTAGATCTCTCTTCTAGATTCGCATATCCTTTCCCAATCCCTAATTAGTTCGCTCTCTACCCCCTTTCTCCGCTGATCAAAAAACGAAACGCTCCTCTTTGCAGAACCGCCCGAGAGAAAGAATCTTCTTCGCTGGCTGGATCGCGGCTGTCGCATGCTGAAGTTGAAGAACTGGAGCATGGATGACTCTGACAACAGCACTGTGGCTGTGCACCGCTTCCTGCACCTGGGCTATGATTACATGAGGAAAAGCTGGAAGCCGCTGTTTAATGTCACTGAGACTTTCAAGCCTAGAGTGAGATACTACAGCTAGCAGGTGCAGTACGTATTTGGCGTGTTGAACTGGCTGCATTTTTGCTTTGATGGCAAATTAATGCTCCACCAACCATACCATTAATCGCCTAGCCCCAAACCCTCAATATCGATCGAGAAGCCCATAACCCTCGATATCGACCGAGAAGCCCATAACCCTCGATATCGATCGAGAAGCCCATAACCCTCGATATCGATCGAAAAGCCCATAACCCTCGATATCGATCGAGAAGCCCATAACCCTCGATATCGATCGCGAAGCCCATAACCCTCGATATCGATCGCGAAGCCCCAACCTCTCAGTATCGAGGTTAAAAAACGTTTTCTAAAAAACTGTTTTACGAGTAATAACCGTTTTCCGAAGACTTTGAAAACTATTTTTGCCAAACCGTTATCGTCTATATCTAAGATTTTCACAGTTTGTTAAAAAAAGTTGAGTTGTAGTTCCATGGCTAAATATACCCGCAAAAATGGATGCCTTTTCTCGCACTATTTTATTTATTTCAACGTAGGGCGGATAAACAGGGAATCTGGCTTAGTGAGGTGAATATTAAAATCTAATCAGTGTACATGTACATGCATCAAATAGTTCTGGCATTAGCAAAGTAAAAGTAAGAAAATGTATGTGCAATAATGTTAAGACGCTGTAGGTACATGATAGATGACCGCCGCATAGTGGGAGTAACAACTCACTGCGTAAGGGTGCACAAGTCTGCGCTGCTGGTATTGTACATGAGCATTATTATTATTAAACAGACAGCCACAGGGGTCAGCGAAGCACACGCTGGTGGAAAGCAGCTGAGTCCCGCCTTAGTTGCAGACCGAGGAGTACGAGAGACCCAGAGCCTGACTCAGCCTGTAAATCAGAGAGAAAAGTATCCGCCAGAGTGGTGCAGCGAGTATGGCTCCGACGGAGTCTTCAACAGGGTGGCCTGAGTGCAGGTCGGCGAGCGGGGCCCCTTAACATCTGGCGTCGCCTTTGCAAGGTGCGGCCCTGGGCGGCACGCGGGTAGCAGTCAGCAAGTCATGGGAACAGCCTCCAGCCCGTAAGGTCAGCACCTCAACTGCCGAGCGGAATATAGAGCGGGGACTAAAAGTCCCCTGAATAGGGCGACCTTCAGGCTGTCGGTGTCGAGCCGGCAGTTGCAGATAAAGCAGCAAATTAATTTGCCAATATCGAGTTGCATGTAATTTTAATGAAACGAGGTGAGGATAGGACTGCCAGTCCCTTTTGCAGTTTTCAGTATGTTTGATTCTTCCAAAATGCATTCCCTGCATCTCGGCCGTCTGCAGATGGTTAAGAAACATACACTGCACGAATGCACCTGTGTATCTGTGTATTGAAGCTTGCAGCTGTGGTCAGCAACAGTGCTTTCTGCATCGGTCGATGACAACAAATAGCAATAGGCCTACCCAATTTTTTACACGAGTTAAAAAGCTAATTAAGTCGTTTCTCGTATACTTACTTCGCTAGCAGGAATTCGGTCCGATCCACGCTCGATCTTCTAGGCGTACACAACTTCTGTAGTTCCTTGTCATTGGTTGTGTATAGTGTACGCAAGTTTCACTTCCTTTGTGCAAAAGAAGGTGCTTAATACTGCATTCCTGTTTGCTATCCAGCCGCTACCTCTTTTTTCACGATCCAATTGGAAATGAAACGTCTGGTTGTAGACTTGTGTGTGGAAGTTCTGGCTGAGGGTTGGAGTTGCAGGTAAACGAAGTTTGGAGAGGCTTACTGCTGTATGTCGGCAACAGTTGTCAGGTCATTGGCTGGCCTCCGGACGAACTGGAGACGGGAGGGGAATCGGGATCACGTACCCGCGCCTGTTGCGTAGGAGGATCGCGAGGCAGCCGACATGGGGTTGTTCGACTCGGTTTCGGGCCTTCGTCATGGATTGCGCTCCTATAAAAGTGCCTGAACTGCTTCAGGCCGCGGCAGTAGGCATTTCCGCGTCTAAATATTTCTGCTACTGCTTGCCCTCTGTTTCTATTCCACTAGGATAGTACCAGCTGCCTGCACCTTCTGGATCCGTTCAATCCTCGCTGCAATTGTTTATTTGCAATATATACAAGTCAAATTAGGACCAAATTGAAATCCCTATCATTAAGTCTTTAGTCTCGCGGCAGTAAAGATTCATGCAGGACAGTAACAACAAACAGTGCAGACATCAGCATCATCAGCACCGTCACCATCAGCATCATCATCATGGTCAGAGTCAAAGCAGCAGCCAGCAGCCGCAGCAGCAAAAACAGTCAAATCAGCAACTCTCACAATCGCAATCGCATTTGCAATTCGATCGTTTCTTCGATTTTGACTTTGCTTCGTCGAGCACCGGCACTGGCACTGCGGTTGTGAAAGTAAGCCCCCAATTATGCATCACTTATTTCAGGGTCAGGAACGTCTGAGGGCACTTATAATAAGAACAGTACTAGGAAGTCAGGAACTGTAGTAAGCAACAATTCATTTTAATAGAAAATTTCACGTAACCATACGACGAGTACCATTTAACATTTAACAATACCATACCATTATAAACAAAAATATAATCATTACCGTATAAATATTTTTATCCAATGACTATTTTATCATCATGTAGACCCTAACCTAACGTTCGTACGCTACGGGGGGCTTGATTTCCAGATGACTCACCGCTCGTTTCGTCTATATAGCACAAGCACACGCTGTTTGGGGGGGAGGGGGTCAGCTCTGCTTTCCCCCCCACAGTAGGGTAAATCATCAGCTGAGAGAGACATCGAGAGGGAGAACAAAGCGGGCGCGCACAAGTGAACGCTCCAACCCCGCGATGTGTACATTAAGATGGGGGTGTGGGTTTGATATCGACCAGTCCGGGCGAATCCACGCTCAGTCCTTATAGAACTGAAACCCCCCCCCTCGATCCACCTCTCTGCCCCCTCCACTAAAGCCCAATTTTCTTACCCTTATCACTTCAACAGCCATCTGTACGAAAAAAGTGTCCTACAAGCGCAGCCACCTCGTGCTTTAATAACAACAACAAGCGAAATTTAGCAGCCAGCGATAGTGCCAGTGGCGGCGCTGAGCCTAGTAGTGTCTCCATATCAGCGGCGCAGCCAGATAACTGTCACAGGCACAGCGATATCCATTTGCACCGGCCTCCAAATAAGGCAAAACAAGCGCAACAGCAACAGGAAGAAGAGTCCGACTGTATTGCTTTGCGTCGAAGTTTCTCTCAGATAGCGCAACGCTCCCGGCCTAATAGCTGTGCTATTAAGCTGCGCTCCTATTCCCAATCTCAATCTCAATCTTCGGCATTCGACGGCGCAGCCGATGCCGCCGCGCCTGATCCGTTCGCTTATCAGGATCGATATCCCTACAATAGCAGTGCCTGCGGCGGCGACTCCAACTTCAACAAGAGAATGAGCGCGGCTAACAATTCCAGGCGTAGCTCGCGGATTAAGCTACCCAGCACCCGGGCCGAGTCCAGAGACGAAGGCAATTTCTTTTATCCGGCCGACAGTCTCAGATTGTACGGCCACGCGCAGCTTGTCAACTGCGAGCTCGACGATGAGTCAGACTCTGGCGCATCCAGCCTGCCTTCGTCTAATGGTTCAACATTGAACTCTTCCTGCGCTTCCATTGATCTGGTGCGATGCAATCGGACCGCATTTGAAGGTGGGAAACTGACTGCGTGATTACTGAATTGATATTGATTCTGACTCCTCAGCAGAGACTGACTCCTTTGACAGAGACTTGTACTTCTACTCGCTATACATGGCTTGACTGACTTGACTAGTTTGACTTGCCTCACTCCGTCGTCAGATTTTAACTTTAATTATCTGAACTTATTAAGTCTCCTCAGAGACTTGCTCCCCTCTTCAGCGACTCGTTCCCTTACCTTAGACTTTTTCCCTCCTCAGAGACTCATTCCCCTCCTCAGAGACTCGTTCCCCTCCTCAGATACTCGTTCCCCTCCTCAGAGACTTCTTCCCCTCCTCAGAGACTCGTTCCCCTCCTCAGAGACTCGTTCCCCTCCTCAGAGACTCATTCTCCTCTTCAGAGACTCGTTCCCCTCCTCAGATACTCGTTCCCCTCCTCAGAGACTTCTTCCCCTCCTCAGAGACTCGTTCCCCTCCTCAGAGACTCGTTCCCCTCCTCAGAGACTCATTCTCCTCTTCAGAGACTCGTTCCCCTCCTCAGAGACTCGTTCCCCTCCTCAGAGACTTCTTCCCCTCCTCAGAGACTTCTTCCCCTCCTCAGAGACTCATTCCCCTCCTCAGAGACTCGTTTCCCCCCTCAGAGACTCGTTCCCCTCCTAAAAGAATTGCACTGTACACTAAAATTAGGCATGATGCAGTACTGCAATTCGCGCATGTTGCACAGGCTTGACCACTCACTGAACTGTCAGTCTTGTCTCAGTTGTTTGTAGCCACAGTCACGACAACCAGGCATGACTGACAGCTGCAGAACATGACATGAAATTTATTTATAGCAATGCTGCATTGCTTTGATCATTTGTTTGTTTATTCTGTGCTGCCTGCTTTCACTTATCAGGAAATTGGCATTAATAGAAGTTATCTGGAGTACACGACAAGTATTTGCTCGCACTCTTATTTAAGCTGCTCAAATTTTTATGGCTTGAGAAATTATGAAAACCGGAAAAGATAATACCAGACAAAAATAAGACAGAAGTTTGATGCAAACTGATGCAAAACTTCTGAAATCACTGACGACTAGGCTGAAGAGACAATCCAGGGAACATGATGAATAATTGACTTGAACATTTGCACTGGCCTAATGTACATCCTCAGTAGGTCCTGTACATCGCCAGTAGCAGTCCGCTAACATTCGCTAGCAGAGGGCAGGGAAGGAAGGGTGAGGCTGGCCCTGCCCTACAATCCCGGACTTTTTTGTACGCTCCATCCAAAACTGCTCCGTCAGGGCCTTTATAGTCTAGCCTGACTAACCCAGCTTTGCATAGCCTTTGAAAATCCTTTCCCCTGCGGGGGGAACAGATCAGATGAAGGATTTGGGAAAGGGGAAGAGAGGGGGAATCGGGTGCGAGAGAGAGAATGAGGTCGGTCCGATCCGAGTGCAAAATTCTATTTGCGAGTAGATGAGGATAATCCATAGGCCTGGAGGCGTCTTTTTATGATGGCGGTTTTTGTCACTAACACCGCTAGGGACCATCGGGCAGCATCGTCAAATGGCTCAGCTAAAAACTTTCAGCCAGATGGATTTAGTTCAGTTTAGATGGATTTAGTTCAGTTTAGGCGGGTTTAGTTTATTTTATATGGATTTAGTTTAGTTTAGGTAGTACCTAATGGGTAGGTTTATTTCAATTTAGGTGGGTTTAGTTCAGTTTAGATGGATTTAGTTCAGTTTAGGCGGGTTTAGTTCATTTTATATGGATTTAGTTTAGTTTAGGATAGGTAGTACCTAATAGGTAGGTTTATTTCAATTTAGGTGAGTTTAGTTCAGTTTAGGTGAGTTTAGTTCAGTTTAGATGAGTTTAGTTCAGTTTAGATGAGTTTAGTTCAGTTTAGGTGAGTTTAGTTCAGTTTATATGAGTTTAGTTCAGTTTAGATGAGTTTAGTTCAGTTTAGGTGAGTTTAGTTCAGTTTAGATGAGTTTAGTTCAGTTTAGGTGAGTTTAGTTCATTTTAGATGGATTTAGTTCAGTTTAGGTGGGTTTAGTTCAGTTTATTAGGTGGGTTTAGTTCAGTTTAGATAGATTTCCTTTACATCAGAAACATTTTAGTTCAGTCCCGTGTTGGGGAAGCAACAAAGAAAATATTAATATTATTTTTTCGAATGAACTGTACAGAAGCCTTGTACAGTCACTATTGGTGATTTCTTGAAGAAAATAGTCTGATATCAGCAATGTCCCTTGAGCCTTGCGTACTGTTTTTAAAAGTTGATTTTTAATCTTTCCAACACCTCCCACTTTCAAGCAGCTTCCTCGGGCTCTCCGCAGCATCGACGAATCTCCAGCAGCGAAGACCAGCCGGCTGCCTCTCAGCATCCTCAACCTCATCACCAGCATCCTACTCAGCAGCCGCACCTGCTGGCCGAGTTTAGCAAGTTCAAGAATGACAGCGGCACCTTCACGGACTCCGAGATGTCACCGGAATTCCGCGGCTGCACACCTGACAAGGTTGGTCACTTTTTAATCTTGACCAGATTCCTAGGACTAGTTCTCCTTGGTCAGCTTTTTATCTCACTCTGTCGTTGGGTCAGTCTCTGTCTGGGGGTTGACTCATCCTCAGCGCTGAGTGCACAGTTGGGTCTCGCTCAAGTTTTACAATTCACAGTCATTGACAAGCCTGCCCAGGCTCTATCATGATTCATTAGTCTGAGTTCCATGCTGGCAGTGTCCAAGTGCATGTGTGCACTATCTGCAATAGCGCTTGAGGGCTCGGTCTTGGCTGCAAAGTGGCTTTACTTGTGCGCTGCTCAGGCTCAGGTTCTCAGTTGCTACATTGGCTATACCGTAGAGCTTTCGGCTTGGCTTACTGTTATTACAGCGCTAAATTGGCCAAATTGCACCTGCCACTATGGGCTTACTATAAGGCTTTAACTATTTATTATAACTAACTATGCAGCACAACCAGCCAAGTATAAAACACAGTTTCCACACGGCGCGACTGGCTACAAAAAGAATTAATTAAAAATCATACTTGTGTAGCTTGTGTATTTTCCATAGTGTTAACTGGATCTGCCGGTTCCAGCCCAATTCGGAATACACTTCCTTTTTTTAGCGTAGTTCGCAGCCGTAGTTTCCCCTGCGCATGCTGCGTTGGTGCTGCATTCTACAGCTGGAATATGATTTGCATTTAGTGCCCGCAGCCAGCGCCACACTGCTGGATGGCTGCGCAGTTGCCAGTTTTCTCTTCGCTTAGCCTACAGACCGACTCAAATTTCACGGCATTATGCGTGCCTTCATGGCTAACTGATTTCGGGGGGGGGGGTATTTCTTCTTCAAATTGACCTCCCAAGACTGGTTTAACCAGCCAGCTCGTCTGTTCAAGTGTTGCAGCTGTGGGCTTGCTGGTCATTCTCACGAGTTTCTCCAGTTTCCTGGCTCTTTGCACAGGGGGCAGGTTCTATAACTCTGCAATCTCATAAATCTGGGAGCTCAATAATCAGTCCAATTTGACCTAACAAAGAGTTTTACCTGGATCTGACTTTCATGAACGTTTCTCGCTTTGCTACCTCTGACTCTCCCTTCTCACTCCCTACTCCTTAGTTCTACATCCACCTAGCCTGACTCTATCCCTTCTCACTCCCTACTCCTTAGCTCTACATCAACCTAGCCTGACTCTATCCCTTCTCACTCCCTACTCCTTAGCTCTATATCCACCTACCCTGACTCTATCCCTTCTCACTCCCTACTCCTTAGCTCTATATCCACCTACCCTGACTCTATCCCTTCTCACTCCCTACTCCTTAGCTCTACATCAACCTAGCCTGACTCTATCCCTTCTCACTCCCTACTCCTTAGCTCTATATCCACCTAGCCCTAGCTCCGCCTCTCCCTTTACTTCCTCCCCTCTGCCTCCCTCTACCCTCTGCCTCCCTCTCTACCTCCCTCTCCCCTCTGCCTCCTCTGCCTCCTGCCCTTTCTGCCTTTCTCTCCGAATCTACGTGTACTCATCTCCCCTTCCCTTCTCACTCTTCGGAGAGGGGCCTCTCTTCCCTCCCCACAACATAGCGTCAGCCCCGATAGCCCCAATATAAAGCTATGGAAGTTCAAGCCGCTGCAATTACACAGTCTGCCTCCAAGTTATCGTAATTATAAAAAACCATTTCGTGGTTTACTAGTAAGAGCCTTATTTACGAGTAAACCCAGTTAAATTTTAAACTGTTCGACTGGTAATCTATACGCCTGTCTAGGCCTAGCTGCTGTTGAGAATGTACATGCACTATAACATTGATAATGAGTTCTAATGTTAAGGTTAGAAGTGGCGCTTAAACTCAGTCACATAGTCTGATTGGAGTCGGCTGGCTGCGTGTCTGCGAACTGGCTTGTCATGTATCCAGGCGGGGTTGGCGAGACTATCCCCTATATTATTTATAGTTTATATTCTATAATATTTTGTGTGCCAGACCCAGACAAGGTGTCACCATTTTAACAGTCCAGGCACCCGATAACATGTGCTTTTGTATCCGTGATTCCTGTGATCGGGGAACAATAGAGATCAAAATCCTTTGGTTTCCAATAGGGATCAGAATCCTATGGTTTCCTATAGGGATCAGAATCCTATGATCTTCAATAGGGATCAGAATCCTATGGTTTCCAATAGGGATCAGAATCCTATGGTTTCCTATAGGGATCAGAATCCTATGATCTTCAATAGGGATCAGAATCCTATGGTTTCCAATAGGGATCAGAATCCTATGGTTTCCAATAGGGATCAGAATCCTATGATTTCCAATAGGGATCAGAATCCTATGATTTCCAATAGGGATCAGAATCCTATGATTTCCAATAGGGATCAGAATCCTATGATCTTCAATAGGGATCAGAATCCTATGGTTTCCAATAGGGATCAGAATCCTATGGTTTCCTATAGGGATCAGAATCCTATGATCTTCAATAGGGATCAGAATCCTATGGTTTCCAATAGGGATCAGAATACTATGGTTTCCAATAGGGATCAGAATCCTATGATTTCCAATAGGGATCAGAATCCTATGATTTCCAATAGGGATCAGAATCCTATGATTTCCAATAGGGATCAGAATCCTATGGTTTCCAATAGGGATCAGAATCCTATGATTTCCAATAGGGATCAGAATCCTATGATTTCCAGTAGGGATCAGAATCCTATGGTTTCCAATAGGGATCAGAATCCTATGGTTTCCAATAGGGATCAGAATCCTATGATTTCCAATAGGGATCAGAATCCTATGATTTCCAATAGGGATCAGAATCCTATGGTTTCCAATAGGGATCAGAATCCTATGATTTCCAATAGGGATCAGAATCCTATGATTTCCAATAGGGATCAGAATCCTATGATCTTCAATAGGGATCAGAATCCTATGGTTTCCAATGGGGATCAGAATCCTATGGTTTCCAATAGGGATCAGAATCCTATGATTTCCAATAGGGATCAGAATCCTATGATTTCCAATAGGGATCAGAATCCTATGATTTCCAATAGGGATCAGAATCCTATGGTTTCCAATGGGGATCAGAATCCTATGGTTTCCAATAGGGATCAGAATCCTATGGTTTCCAATAGGGATCAGAATCCTATGATTTCCTATAGGGATCAGAATCCTATGATCTTCAATAGGGATCAGAATCCTATGGTTTCCAATAGGGATCAGAATACTATGGTTTCCAATAGGGATCAGAATCCTATGATTTCCAATAGGGATCAGAATCCTATGGTTTCCAATAGGGATCAGAATCCTATGGTTTCCAATAGGGATCAGAATCCTATGGTTTCCAATAGGGATCAGAATCCTATGATTTCCAATAGGGATCAGAATCCTATGATTTCCAATAGGGATCAGAATCCTATGGTTTCCAATAGGGATCAGAATCCTATGATTTCCAATAGGGATCAGAATCCTATGATTTCCAATAGGGATCAGAATCCTATGATCTTCAATAGGGATCAGAATCCTATGGTTTCCAATGGGGATCAGAATCCTATGGTTTCCAATAGGGATCAGAATCCTATGGTTTCCAATAGGGATCAGAATCCTATGATCTTCAATAGGGATCAGAATCCTATGGTTTCCAATAGGGATCAGAATCCTATGGTTTCCAATAGGGATCAGAATCCTATGATCTTCAATGGGGATCAGAATCCTATGATCTCCAATAGGGATCAGAATCCTATGCTTTCCAATAGGGATCAAAATCCTATGATCTTCAATGGGGATCAGAATCCTATGATCTCCAATAGGGATCAGAATCCTATGGTTTCCAATAGGGATCAGAATCCCACCCATAACAATAGGGATCAGAATCCCGGCCCTCGTTTCCAGCACACCACACAACTTAAAAAGCATGCTCACGGAGCAGAGACGAGACTCACTGTCCTCACTTACCCCACTGCACCAGGACGCCACCCCACCAAGCAGCAGCAGCAGGCGGAGGAGTCTCCTGAACCACCCGGCGACCTGTCCGATGCGTCAATCAAAAGCCGCAGCACCTTGAACAGCATAGTCACCGTCATCGAGAGGACGCATCGACGCTCCAGCAGCGGCCAGCAGCAGCCGCAGCAGCAGCTCGTCCTGCTGCCCGACTCCGACAGCAACGGCGAGAGCGACGGCGAAGAAGGCGGCAGTCCGCGCTGCCAGCTTCGCCGAAGCCAGCAGCAAAGCAAGCAGTCCGGGCAAAAGCAGCGAAAACAGCAGCCGCAGCCGCAGCAGTCCTCGGGTGACCGGTCGTCTTCGTCGACGCTCGACGGCGACGAAGAGGTGCCGGCGTCGCCGACCTCCCCTGAAGAGGCCGGAGCTGCCACCGCCGCATCCGCTGAGGACTTCGATGATAAAGATGGAGCGGAGTCTGAGGTAGGCTTGAAGGGTCTGTCCGTGTGTGTCTGTCTGTCCGCATGTGTCTCTGTGTGTCTGTCAGTCCGTCTGTCCGCATGTCTGTCTGTCTGTCAGCCCGTCTGTCCGCATGTCTGTCTGTCTGTCAGTCCGTCTGTCCGCATGTCTGTCTGTCTGTCAGTCCGTCTGTCCGTCTGCCTGTCAGTCCGTCTGTCCGCATGTCTATCCTAATTCCTGTCCGCCTGTAGGCCTCCGACCTCACCAGCATCTCGGCGGCCGGAGCCTGGGACTACAGCCTCATCCGCTCGCAGCTGCAGTACGAGTTCAACACCTGGGACCGGCCGGCCATTCGCACCTTCGGCATCCGCGTCCGCGAGATCCAGTGCCCGCCCTCCGAGACCGTCATCGCCGGCTGGACGGACGAGGAGCTGCTCGCCAGGGTCCGCCAGCTCGGCCGCCTCCGCGGCGCCGCCGTCCGCCTCAACCCGGCGACGCGGCAGTTCAGCGGCCGGGTCCGCGTGCACGTCAACCTGATCCGGCCCATCCGGCTCGGCCGCTCGGAGCTGCCGCAGCTGGTGCCGAGGGGTCAGAGCCGCCTGCTGCAGATCACCAGCGCTGTGCGCAGCCAGGAGGTCGTGCAGGCGCTGCTCACCGCCCTGCAGGTCAAGGAGCAGGCCTACAAGTTTGCCCTGTATGAGCACTCCATTGAGGGGGACAAGTCGGGTGAGTGGAGACTGGGATTCAGGATTTCTGGACATACATGCGCAACCTCCAAAATTCGTTCGGCCGTGCGACTTAGTTTTAACAAAAATGCGACGTAGTTTTTGGCCAAAAATGCGACTTACATGTAAAAAACCCTAAAGCAAATTTAACGCAACTTTGGGTAAACGGCAGGAGTAACTATGACTGCCTTATTAAGCCAAAATGCCTCGTCAGCTACTTAGTACTACTTCTTGGTTATTTTTTCGGGATGGCATTTTTGCGACTTTCTTGGTTGGCTGCCAAATCGGTCGGCCGAATCGGCCGACTCGGCCGACTGTTGCGCATGTATGTTTCTGGATGCTGGGGATTCGGGATTTCTGGATGCTGGGGATTCGGGATTTGTGGATGCTAAGGATTCGGGATTTGTGGATGCTGGGGATTCAGGATTCGGGATTTCTGGATGCTGGGGATTCAGGGTTCGTGATTTGTGGATGATGGGGGATTGGGATTTGTGGATGCTGGGGATTTGGGATTTGTGGATGCTGGGGATTCGGGATTAGTGGATGTTACATACATGCGCAACTGCTGGCCGAGCTGGCCGATCCGGCCACCGTAAATCATGGCTGACCAGGGGTAAGTCGCAAAATTGAGTCGACCAAAAACAGAAAAACACAAGAACCAAGAAAGAAAGGCAACAGGAAAGCGAAAAAAAGAGCAGTTCAAGGAAAAATGGTGAAGGAAAAGAAAAACAAGTCGCATAAAAAGCAAACTAAGTCGCAAAAAGGATCAGGTAAGTCGCAACAGGAGCAACTAAGTCGCAAAAAGGATCAGGTAAGTCGCATAAGAAGCAAACTAAGTCGCAAAAAGGATCAGGTAGGTCGCAACAGGAGCAACTAAGTCGCAAAAAGGATCAGGTAAGTCGCATAAGAAGCAAACTAAGTCGCAAAAAGGATCAGGTAAGTCGCAACAGGAGCAACTAAGTCGCAAAAAGGATCAGGTAAGTCGCATAAGAAGCAAACTAAGTCGCAAAAAGGATCAGGTAAGTCGCATAAGAAGCAAACTAAGTCGCAAAAAGGATCAGGTAAGTCGCAACAGGAGCAACTAAGTCGCAAAAAGGATCAGGTAAGTCGCATAAGAAGCAAACTAAGTCGCAAAAAGGATCAGGTAAGTCGCAACAGGAGCAACTAAGTCGCAAAAAGGATCAGGTAAGTCGCAAAAAGGATCAGGTAAGTCGCAAAAGGAGCAACTAAGTTGTAAAAAGGATCAGGTAAGTTGCAATAAGAGCAGCTATATTTAGAATTCAGTTATGTCGCCGATTTATAAGTTTTTAACTAAGCAAAGCAAGCCAATAACAAGATAGCAATTTAGCAAAATATTAAGTATATTGTGATTATGTAATGTATCTTATCAGACGTCAATTTCAAACTAAAAGAGTCCACTCTGTAAGATATTTTTTTCTGCTTCGTTGTCATTTGTAACTCGTTCCTGTCGACCTCCAGGAGCATCAGATCGCCAGTGGCTTTTGAGCCAATCATTTACATATGCATCAGGCTTGAAATTAGCCAACGGAGGTCCATTTATACGAATCCGCAGCAAATTCTCCAAAGTTTTAGGCGTGAGGCGTGACCTTCTATCATAGGCTATGTGCTTATAGATTGAAAACCCCCGTTCAGCCTCTGCAGATGATATAGGCAGTGTTAGGACAACCAGGATCAGTTTTTTTATTTTAGGCAGCCATTCAACTGTCCTTTTTTCCATAAAGTGACTCCAAAATTTTACGGGGCCTCTACTGCGGTAGGCACAAAAGTCAAACTTGTGTGAAGTAACCAGGCTGTTTATTAGAATAGAAAACTGCCCAGATATTGTCCTGATGTTGTCTCTAGAATCTGATTCTGAATCTGAATCAGAGTCTCCTGAGACAGGGCTCTCGTCTTGCATACCAAAGCGTCTAGCCAACGGAATTATTCTTGAGCTGTAAGTGAAAACTGTATGTAATGTCTCAGCCGTAGGCAATGATTCCGGATTGAGTACATCAAATATTGAATAATCATCCTCAGGAAAATATTTACGCAGTTGACTGACAATGCTATCAATAATGACAAGCCGGATTTCGCTCAGTGCTGGATACGGTCCTACATCAGTAGCATCAGTACTGCATCCCCGGCGTCTTAGTCGACTACATGGCTGTTTCAACTCAAACCTTTGTGTTGAATCGTCAGTACCAGCAGGGCACACAAAGTCCGAATGAGATAGGTCATTTGTATGACAACGTACACGGTATTCTATATCTGCAGTAGGTCCCACAACTCTGCGGCATCTGCACGAATTTAAGAAATCCATAACTCGAGGACCATTGTTTGTCTTTAACATTTCTAAGGAACGGATCAAGTCATTGTGGCGTTTTTGTAATCCTATAAATGTACCTCTGGCACTTTGAAACTGCAAAGATTCAAATTCCAAAAGCTTTAGAATGTCAGTGAGAAATAGGTGCAAGGAATAATATCGTACATTTTTCAATGTCTTCAGCAATCCGGAGGCAGTAGCTTTACTTTCATCATCAAAATCTGATGAAGTTGAGATGATATTTTCTAGATTTGTGAGAAGAAGGTAGTATGACTTCCTAATTACATCCAGGGCGGACACTTCTGATGCAACCCATCTTATGCGATAGATTCTTTTAAGTTCATAAAAAACTTTGTCCAATGCTTCTGAAGTTTCAAGTAATGAAGCTTTGCGCTTTGTAGCATGTCGCATGTAAAATTTGTATAGAGAATTTATGCTTGTATCAAGGTGCTGCATATATGGGAAGTTTTCAAAAGCATGATAAATTGAAAGTTCCAACTTATGGGCTGCACAGTGATGCTGGAAGAAATTGTTCTTAGCCCAAGGCCTGAGTCTGCTCACCAATCCTGCTCGATTTCCTGTCATGACTGCTGCACCATCAGTTGTCACACCCCATAGTCTTTCTTTGATACCTTCCAGAATATTGTCTTCAGTGAACATACCAATAAGCATTTCATAAATTCTTTGTCCTGTTTCTACTTGAGCAAGGCGTTTGAACCGATAGAAAAACATCATAGGGTTGCTGTTTTCAAGAATTCTGAAGTAGATCATCAAATAACTATTAGAATGGATGTCAGATGTTGTGTCTAATACAATTGAAATTGGAAGATCTTTAGAATTTTTTATATACTTCAGTAGCGTTTTATGCATGGTCATACTGATTGATTCAGCCATTGCAGTAGCACTTTTACGATGCCTGTGATGACTGCCCATATCCAAGCCATTCTTTATTTGTAAATCAACCATCAGATTATGTGCACTAAATGGAACATTGGCTTTTACTTCAGCATATACAGTCGTTAAAACCCTGGCAGTTATTTCATCTCTTTTGGTTTGTGCTAGTTTAGCCGCCCTATTCATCTCGTTAATTTGCCTTGCAAGTATGGAGTGGTGTTTCTCTTTCATCCAATTGATGGCTTCAGAGTGAAATAAACTTAATGAATGTCTTTGTAGTTTTCTTCGTACACTATCCTTTGCATGTCCATTTGGAACATAACCTGATTCGGTCACAAATGTCATGCCACGTTTACTTGCTTCATTTGCTGCTGAGGGAAGTGCATTGGCATACTGTTGACAGATTCGGCACTGTATTCCAGATCGCGATAGATCATCGGTATTTTGAGTGTATTGAAACCATGTCTTCATTTCATTGGTTACAAATTTCCTCGAAAAGTACCTAAAATAAATTATTTAGATTAGAGGCAGGCAGTAGATTTAGTAGTAATAGACTAAAAAGGCATTTAATTAAAAGAGAAAAATAAATGCATTAATTTTTCTTACGCTGACTGATGTGTTTCCAAGGAATCCAGCCACTGCTCTTGAAAACTAGATGTATCTTCCCAATCCTTTCTTAGGACTTGTTCGGTTCTTGCTTCTCCTGTCCCTGATGGTCCTGATCCTAATGCTGATGTTGCTAAACATGCATCTGCAATTGTACTTATGCATGGCCTTTTTCTTTCGGAAGGTCCTGCAATTACAGAGTCACTAATTTGAATATCAACGTCTGGATCACACGAATTGGACGCATCAGCATCTATATCAACAGCTGAAGGCAAAGGCCTACGTCCATGACAACAAGATCGCTTTAAGGATTGCCTTTGAACATTTATTTGCCTAACAATTTCTACTTCTAGATCAATTGTTTGCTGGTCACTTTCCAGCACCTTATCCACTTCCTGCTCTTGTAGACTTCCAGCTGAGCAAAAGGCACTTTGTTCCGCATGCCCTGCTGTTTGCGCAGTTTGAACAGCTTGATCTCGATTGGCTGCTATTTCCTGTGAATATTCTATAGCCTTTGCCAGTTCGTTACGATGTGAGCTTGCTGAGCATGCAGATGGGGGTGGCCTTTCACTTCGTGATGGTGAGCTAGGAGAACTTGTTGGTGAATTAACGATAGTTCCAATATTCTCCTCAAAAATCCAATGTGCGCCTGAGCAGTCATTTTCTTTACCTGGAGTCAATTTGCCAAGTTTCCACCTTGTAAAAAGCAAAGGCTTTTGTACTTCACTGTTGGATGTAGGACACCGGTTTATGGAATAGTCTTCATGGCCAACTTCATCCCATTCTCTTGCTGGATTTAGGATGTAGTTAGGCTTATCTCTTAAGGTTGAGTAAATTGATTCAAAAAATGTGCACCTGTTATTGTGTGTACTTCGAGCATATATTATCATGTCATGTACAT
Source organism: Macrostomum lignano (assembly GCA_002269645.1). Lineage (NCBI taxonomy): Eukaryota > Metazoa > Platyhelminthes > Macrostomidae > Macrostomum > Macrostomum lignano. The sequence goes on from NIVC01003487.1 coordinate 49,310, forward strand.
TACGCCTTATTATTTCAGCCAAGGAATCGTCAATTGTAAGCTTGTCTAAAAAAATAGGCCTTCTTTGGGTTAAATGCATCTTAGCTAGCCGCAGTTTTCCAATGCTACCTCTTGAACTAGCATCATCAGTTCTAGAATAGTCTCTTTGATGCAAGAGGATGATGGCCATTGCACTTTTACCATTTCCATTTTTTAATGCATTTGGATCAGTTGGCAGTGTCCTACTAGCAGACTTGAAGAAACTAGCAATAGACAACTGTGATGATCCTGCAGAGGCAGGAGCTGTTCTTGGTAGCCCATGTCCAGCTTTTCCTTGGTATCCAATAGAGGAGTCAGTGAAAAACATATCTGCTGTTCCCAGTTTTTCCTTTGATGCTATTACAAACAAACTATTTCTCTCTTTGAAGCTAGTTCGATAGAAGTCAGCAGAAAATGTTATCACTGGCTTTCTAACATCACCACTATATTCTTGGACACCAATCAAAAGAAAATCACGCAGTCGTACAGATTCTAAAGTTGAGGCAGTAGCACTACTTGGACAAACTTTTTTTAACTCTATGAACTCTGCATATTCCTGCGATCCAATATTTGGTTCATCTGTATTAAGCTCATTAATGACAATGGAGCACTCTTGAGCTAGGCAGTTATTAAAAAGTAATATGAGCATCATGCTATGCAGAACACTCAAACA
>NIVC01003487.1:55000-95331 GCA_002269645.1 Macrostomum lignano
CCAGGGTGGATGTGGCAACTTCGAATCTTCGCCAGGCCGGTTCGCCAAACTTTCTCAAGTCGATAATCGCTCAAGACGAGAAGTGGGTCTGCTATGAGAACCCAAGCACATCAGCCGTCTGTGTCGATGCTTCTGAAGAACTACCCAGCTGCCCAATGCGGAACCCCCACTGCGGCAAGGAGCTGCTCTCTTTCTGGTTCTGCTCGTCTGGCCCTGTTTTCTGGGAGGTCATCCCGCATGGCATGGCTGTGAACGCGGAGGTGATCTGCAGCGAACTGGAGCAGGTCGCCCGTTTGCTGCGATCCGTGTGCCCGGGACACTGCGACAAGGTGCTCCTCTTCGACAATGCGCGGCCTCACAAAGCAAGACTCACCCAGGCCAAGCTGGCAAGCCTGGGCTTCAGTGTTTTGCCCCACCCACCATACTCGCCAGACCTCTCGCCATGTGACTACCATGTGTTCAGGTCTCTCCAGAGCTTTTGTGATGGACAGCGGTTCGCCAACAAGCAACATGTGGAGCAGGCAGTGCAGAAATGGATTGATTCAAAGCCTGCGAGCTTCTGGAGGGAGGGGATTGAGGCATTGCCAGCAAGATGGGAGAGGGTCAGGGCCTTGAATGGCAACTACATCACATCGCTGTAAACTGTTTGTTCTTGACACTATATTTGTTATAGTTTTAAAATGTTCAAATTCCGGAAACTTTTGGCTCACCCTAATAGTTAGATAGAATAAGTTAAGGTAAATAACTTTTTAGTGATGAGGACGCATTTTTTTCAATCTTAAAACCGCACAATTTGCTCCGATGCGCTTTTTCCCCTACTGTCAGTAGGCTAGCTTAGTACTTTCTCTCTATTCTCTGATCTAGGCTGGGTTCTATATTAATTTATGACATTATTATTAATTCTTTTAGATACTCAATGTACTTCCCTTAGGATTCTATTTTTGGGTTGTTTACGCATCTTTGAAGGTCAGGCTGTCTGGGTCTGAGACGGGTTGACCTTTAACAGTCTAGACAGGCGACACTAAGTCTGGGAGGAATGTTTTTAATATCCTTCTGGCCCCCTGATTTGTGACTTTTTCACTATTTTTAGTTATTTATGACGGTCTAGCTGTCATGTTTGGCTCCAGCCTGTCTGGGTCAAAGAGGTCTTTCCAGCAATTTCTCCCCACTCGCTCTGTTACCTTCTCCTTTGATTTATGGGCGTTTTGCAGTCACTTTTGGCTCCAGGATGTCTAGACAAGTGACTTTTATTTTGCTTTGCACGTGATTTATGACCGCACCTGTCAACTTCCCTGGGGTCTGAAGGCCACCTGGTTGGGGTGGGTTTTGGGGTCTTGAGCTCAGCCAATCAGAGACGACCTGACTGCCCCTGCTCGTCCAATCAGAAAATTCGGCGCCTATTTTAACAAAAGCTCTCAGCCAATCAGAAAATTCGGCGCGCGTTATAACAAATCGGCCGCATGAGAGCTAAAAGGCGGCAACTCGACCCGCGCTCAAAAAGGCTCGGCCTGATACTGCCTTCAGGCTCTTCTCCCTTCGGTCCTGCCGACCTGATCCCCCTTCCCCGGCAGTTTTGGCTTCAACAGCTAAGTTCCCCCTGAGAAGCATCAGATCAATACATGTATCTCCCGGCAGTGATCTAAGAGCAGCAACGACAACCGGCAAGTGAAGAGTACCGGCGGCACCCGTCAGTTAAGATCAGCAGCAGCATCCCATCCGAGCGCTTCGGTCTCTGCGGATCCCTTGGCTACCGGCAGTTAGGTCCTCTGATTGGTTTGGTGAGAGGCTCTCTTGACCTGCTTAACTGGGTGCGCCTTTGTTTGACCCCTTCCTGGGTAGTCTGATAGGATTTGCACTTTTGCTTACTTGCTTTTTGCGTGCCAAACTCGAGGCAGAAGTGTCATTTAATACTAAAAGTAGCCATTTGCTCTGACTCAATCAAAGGCGTTTAGGATTGCGGATTAAGTAAGAAAGTTAAATCTAGAAGTTAAAGACTTAGTGTTTTCTTTCTTTTTCGCAATGCCAGCTGAGATGAGTGGCTAGATCTAGGGGCAGAGGTCACAGTGGACCGGAAGCGGCACAGTTCCCAGTCAATTAGTCGATCTACTAAGCATTCATAATAAGCATGCAACCTAAGTGCCAGACTGGTGCTTTCGCGCAGTCTCAGGCAGCTAAGCGGCTAAAGCGAGTTAAATGTTAGTCTAAAGATCTCCAAAGGCGGCAATACACCTACATAATCGCTATCTGTCGACGCGTTAACACATTTAGTGCCAAAGGTGTGCAGTTACGTGTACTTGTACATGTACTTCTGGGAATTCGGTAATGAAATAGTACATTCAGTAGTGTATAGAGGCTCGCCAGCGCAAGAACCCCCTGCAGAAGTCCTCTCTGTCCCTGCATGGCCAATGCGATCTTAGTCCCTGCAGCGTCCCTTCTATTCGGCTATGACTTCGAGATTGACAGCTAAAAGACACTAGTTGGCAGGTGAGTGCTGTGCTCTCTAGTCGGAAGTCCGATTTCGATAGCTCCGGTTTGGTGAGCCGGGGCGCACGGACTGGGGGCAGCGGGTTAGTTAATCTGCGGATTAGCTAATCTCTACCTTTCAAATTCCCCCTGCTTGTCTCTCGCTGTCTTCTCTTAGCTATAGGACCTTGCTGCTCGCCCACAATCTAGCTACCACGGGGCTGACCATCTGACAGGAGTGAGAAGCCAGAGCTTTAAGTGATTCATTTCTGAGTTCCGAGGGCCGAAGCTACAGGCTTAAAAAGGCCGAACCCATCATTAGCAGGATATTTAGCAACTAGTAGATTGGATAAAAACGCAAATGTGTATTTGTACTTCATAGAAGCAAAATAACTTTGGCATACATGTACTTGTAAGCATCGATCATGAATTTTTCAAATAAAGCTGTGATATTTTGCCATCCCTACGAGCGTACATGAAATCAAATTTGTCAAAGCAATGATGCAGCGCAGCATCAGCCCTGAATGTAGTAATCGCCGAATCGAACCCGGGGCCTTCGAAATCCGCGACCGCCCATTGTGTTGCGCAGCTGCTCGTCGGGCGAGTACTTCGGCTTGGGCCGCTCGAATTTCACCTCCGGGATGTCCGGATTGGACCAGATGTCCTTCAGGTCGTTGAGGTTCTCCGGGGTCATGGTGGGGTCAGGTATCACCGGCTCCTCCGCATCGACCTCAGCTGATCCTCCGGTGTCGCCGCCGCTTCCGCCTTCGACATCACCGGCAGGGTCGGGCAGCAGGTCGTCCAAATCGTCGTCGCTGTTTTCAGCGGAGGCTTCAACAGGAGGGGGTGAAATTTGAAGTCAGAGCAGCGATGAAACACCGGAGCGCAGATAGGGGAGTGAAATTGGGATGAGTTTAGAGACTCGAAATTCAGAGTGACATTGAAATTAGAAATGGTGGCGCAATAGAGTGCCATTGAAGTTTGAGTGACACGTACAGAACTGTATTAGAGTGACACAAGTGTATTGGAGTGACACAAGTGTATTGGAGTGACACAACTGTATTGGAGTGACACAACTGTATTGGAGTGATACAATTGTGTGTATTTGGGTGACACAAATGTATTGGAGTGACACAACTGTATTGGAGTGACACAACTGTATTGGAGTGACACAACTGTATTGGAGTGATACAATTGTGTGTATTTGGGTGACACAAATGTATTGGAGTGACACAACTGTATTGGAGTGACACAACTGTATTGGAGTGACACAAATGTATTGGAGTGACACAAATGTATTGGAGTGACACAAATGTATTGGAGTGACACAAGTGTATTGAAGTGACACAACTGTGTATTGGGGTGACAAATGTATTGGAGTGACACAACTGTATTGGAGTGACACAACTATTTTAGAGTTACACAAATAAATAATTTTACCTGGCATGCCCATCGACTGAGACTTGAGCAGCAGCGCCGCAGTGAGAAGCAGGAGACTCAGGTTCGAGGCAGAAAACACGAGAAACATTTTCTTCGAAGTGGCAAAGCAAACACAAGTCTGTAAACTTTATCTGGTCGCTTTCCGGGTCTGTCGCAGATATTCATGCATGCTCAGCGACTTGCGATGACGAGTTTTTATAGGCAAAAAGATCGGAAATTGGAAATTGGTCAGTCTGGTGCAGTGAGTAAATTTGGCAGACTTCTTATCTTGGGCCTGAGAGCGTTCTGGGCGGGGGCAGTTCAGAATGCCTGCGTGGGCTTTGGGTGCCTAAAATTTGAAAGAATTACATGTACCTGCGGGTTATCACGAAGACACGGAAAATAATAATTACCAGCCATCACGTGACCACGCAAAACTCGCGGCTTCATTTTGGTCATCGAAATAAAGCATAACAAAAATACATGTACAGTGTATGAGTATTAGATAGCTTATCTATGCACCACGGATGGCTAATCTAGCTCATGGGTTGCTAATCCATAGGTTGATAATCTAGCTCATGGGTTGCTAATCCATAGGTTGATAATCTAGCTCATGGGTTGCTAATCCATAGGTTGATAATCTAGCTCATGGGTTGCTAATTCGTAGGTTGATAATCTAGCTCATGGGTTGCTAATCCATAGGTTGATAATCTAGCTCATGGGTTGCTAATTCGTAGGTTGATAATCTTGCTCATGGGTTGCTAATCCATAGGTTGATAATCTAGCTCATGGGTTGCTAATCCATAGGTTGATAATCTAGCTCATGGGTTGCTAATCTAGCTCATGGGTTGCTAATCCGTAGGTTGATAATCTAGCTCATGGGTTGCTAATCCGTAGGTTGCTAATCTAGCTCATGGGTTGCTAATCTAGCTCATGGGTTGCTAATCCATAGGTTGATAATCTAGCTCATGGGTTGCTAATCCGTAGATTGATAATCTAGCTCATGGGTTGCTAATCTAGCTCATGGGTTGCTAATCCATAGGTTGATAATCTAGCTCATGGGTTGCTAATCCATAGGTTGATAATCTAGCTCATGGGTTGCTAATCCGTAGATTGATAATCTAGCTCATGGGTTGCTAATCTAGCTCATGGGTTGCTAATCCATAGGTTGATAATCTAGCTCATGGGTTGCTAATCCATAGGTTGATAATCTAGCTCATGGGTTGCTAATCTAGCTCATGGGTTGCTAATCGGTAGGTTGATAATCTAGCTCATGGGTTGCTAATCTAGCTCATGGGTTGCTAATCTAGCTCATGGGTTGCTAATCTAGCTCATGGGTTGCTAATCTAGCTCATGGGTTGCTAATCCGTAGATTGATAATCTAGCTCATGGGTTGCTAATCTAGCTCATGGGTTGCCAATCCGTAGATTGATAATCTAGCTCATGGGTTGCTAATCTAGCTCATGGGTTGCTAATCCGTAGGTTGATAATGTAGCTCATGGGTTGCTAATCCGTAGGTTGCTAATCTAGCTCATGGGTTGCTAATCTAGCTCATGGGTTGCTAATCCGTAGGTTGATAATCTAGCTCATGGGTTGCTAATCTAGCTCATGGGTTGCTAATCCGTAGGTTGCTAATCTAGCTCATGGGTTGCAAATCCGTAGATTGATAATCTAGCTCATGGGTTGCTAATCTAGCTCATGGGTTGCTAATCCGTAGGTTGATAATCTAGCTCATGGGTTGCTAATCCGTAGGTTGATAATCTAGCTCATGGGTTGCTAATCCGTAGGTTGCTAATCTAGCTCATGGGTTGCTAATCCGTAGATTGATAATCTAGCTCATGGGTTGCTAATCTAGCTCATGGGTTGCTAATCCGTAGGTTGATAATCTAGCTCATGGGTTGCTAATCCGTAGGTTGATAATCTAGCTCATGGGTTGCTAATCCGAAGGTTGCTAATCTAGCTCATGGGTTGCTAATCCGTAGATTGATAATCTAGCTCATGGGTTGCTAATCTAGCTCATGGGTTGCTAATCCGTAGGTTGATAATCTAGCTCATGGGTTGCTAATCCATAGGTTGATAATCTAGCTCATGGGTTGCTAATCTAGCTCATGAGTTGCTAATCTAGCTCATGGGTTGATAATCTAGCTCATGGGTTGCTTATCTAGCGCGTTCAGGATTTAATCATCCTGGGCTTTAAAATAGCTCAGCTCGAACTCCTGAAAAATAAATTAACGATGTTAAACGAACTTTTCAGATTTAAAACAGTAAATCTATAATTAATTTCAATATTTATTATTGTCCTTTTTTGTCACAAACAACAAATCACCCGCAGCTCATAAAACAGAAAATTTACGTTCTTTTACTCAATAGGTACAGAATCTGTCTGAAATTTCACGCACAGAATTTAACAATTAGCACGGAAGACGTGGCCACCAAGCTCAGTTTATGGCACATGCGCGCGTCCGTTACGGATTTATCAAAAATGCACAAATTTGTTTAAATCGGAGAGAGAGTTATTACGAGCGTATTGGCCCGACTCAATCAAAAGGCGTAAAAGTGAGAGCACTGCGACCGCTTCAACACTGCTTATCTTGCACTGAGAATGTTCTGATTTTTAACAATTTTTTCTAATACGACTAGTGTTGCGGTGGCTACTTGTACTTGAGTGAGTAGGCAAGTAAGGAGTTTTACATTTGAAACATAAACATTTGAATGTTTTAATGAGTTTTAAAGAAAATTTGCTCTTAACTATACTTGAGCACATGTAGTTACTGGCCTGCTCCTTAACACGACTGGCTGTTCAAATTTGCATTCAAAGCTGCAACTTGGAGAGGGGAGAGGAGAGGGAAGATAGAAGAGGGGAGAGAGGAGAGGGGAGAGGGGAGAGCGAAGATGGGTGAGAGGAGAGGGGAGAGGCGAGAGGCGAGAGGGGAGAGAGGAGAGGGGAGAGGCGAGAGGGGAGAGAGGAGAGGCGAGAGAAGAGAGGGGAGAGAGGAGAGGCGAGAGAAGAGAGGGGAGAGAGGAGAGGCGAGAGAAGAGAGGGGAGAGGCGAGAGAGGAGAGGCGAGAGAGGAGAGGCAAGAGAGATAAGGGGAGAGAGGAGAGAAGGGAGAAGAACGCTGAGAAGAGACTTATTAAGTCTTGATCAGATCAGATTGGTATTGTGAAGTTTCAAACGACCCGAGGGAGGGCCTTTGATAGAGAGACTTTGCGGGCCGTAGTTTGGCGACCCCTGCTCCATTTGAAGCATTAGTTAAAGGCTCAATGTTCTGTGCGAAAATGCATCATTGAGATGGGAAATTTCAGTTTTTAAGCACTAATCTAAATATACTAAATCTCTAAGGTTTGTATGTTTGTCCATAACGCTCTAGAGATTGCAATAAATTTACTATTCCTGAATGTTTTGGACTGACGACATTTTTGGCCTTGTACTATCTAGCCAATAAAGCAGCCTGCAATTGAATATTCGCGTCACCTCGTGTTGCCAGTCCGGTCCCCGAGCTGCGGGAGGGCCAGTCAGTCACGTGACCGGGGGCTCAGCCGAAGCAGATGCAGTCCAAGCAGGCCGCCAGCTTGAAGCACAGCCAGTAGCGCAGAAGGGCGAAGCACAGGGCGCCGCAGGACAGCAGGCAGATGGCCCACCACAGCCCGGCAAGGCCGGGGTCCTCCGACTGCAGTGACTCCTCCACCGCGTGCACCAGCCGCTCGCGCTCGGCGCGTCGCTCGGCCAGCGACAGCCTCGGCCAAGTCGGCAGAGCAAGCGGCGGCGGCGGCGACGGTGGAAGGTCGCGAGCTCGACGCCACTGTTGCCAACCGCGCAGCAGGGAACGCCGCAGGCTGGGCGGTGGCGGCGGCGGCGGCTGCCGTCTCGAATCCGCGGCGTCGGCGGACACCGGGATGAAGTCGTAGGCGTCGTGAAGCAGCAGGGCGACGACAGCGTGGTTGGCGTGACTGTGCCAGCGACAGCCGTCTGCGGGCGGGTGGGGGGGTGATCGGGTGCTGACACAGGTGAGTCAGGGTGATTAGGTGCTGACTGAGGTGAGTCAGGGAGGCTAGATCACTTAATTATTGCTCCAGACTCAGGGACAAGCAGATGCCGCATATTTTATTCACTTCGGTCATCATTTTTTATCGCTGATAACAAATTTTAAATATCCATTTTTGTTTTTTTCAGCAGAAGTTTCTGTTTAAGCTGTACTTAAGCAGTTCCTGCTTTGCTCTCACCTGGTCACCTCGACTCACCTCTGCCGATAAGATAAGAGTGCGCGCTGCGGCAGGGCGAGTGAAGAGACTTATCTCTTGGATTTCAGAAGAGTTTACTTAAGGCTGCTCCAAGTGAGGCACTATCTGGTGGGTCTTGCTTGACCATCTGATGCATGTAGACTCGGTTTTGTCCCTCTAGCATAGTTGTGACGCCACTATCCCAGTTGTGACGCCACTATCCCAGTTGTGACGCCACTATCCCAGTTGTGACGCCACTATCCCAGTTGTGACGCCACTATCCCAGTTGTGACGCCACTATCCCAGTTGTGACGCCACTATCCCAGTTGTGACGCCACTATCCCAGTTGTGACGCCACTATCCCAGTTGTGACGCCACTATCCCAGTTGTGACGCCACTATCCCAGTTGTGACGCCACTATCCCAGTTGTGACGCCACTATCCCAGTTGTGACGCCACTATCCTAGTTTTGACACTACTATCTCAGTTTCGACGCCACTATCCCAGTTGTGACGCCATTATCCCAGTTGCGACGCCATTATCTCAGTTGTGACGCCACTATCACAGTTTCAATGACACTTAAATGATGAGTCAGACGCCTTGGCCCTCAGCTGTTCAGTCCCTCTGCCATTTTGACAGACCAAAACTGATTTCCTCGCCCCCAGCAACTGCTTCGCCCTGTGATTTTCGATTGCTACTGTAACAACGTCATAAATCAGCCAATATAGCCTGAAATGCGGGTCACTGCAACATACCAGGCGCGCTCAGGCTGACTGAATGCCTGCATCCTGATGTGTGCAGATGAAGGCTGTTCCAGTCATTAATTATGCAAATTGCCATTCAGAGCGCAGTTACAGCCAGGTACTTATTTGCCAGAGCAGGCAATTTAAGACTGCAGACGAGGGCTTTGTACTGAGTCGCTTAATTGTGCATTGACTTTAACAGGTTTTAAACTCTGACATTCAAAATGGCACTCTGATATTCAAAATGGCACTCTGATAGTCAAAATGGCACTCTGATAGTCAAAATGGCACTCTGACATTCAAAATGGCACTCTGACATTCAAAATGGCACTCTGACATTCAAAATGGCACTCTGACATTCAAAATGGCACTCCGACATTCAAAATGGCACTCTGACATTCAAAATGGCACTCTGACATTCAAAATGGCACTCTGATAGTCAAAATGGCACTCTGATAGTCAAAATGGCACTCTGACATTCAAAATGGCACTCACCTTCCAGACCGTCAGCGTCTCGCTGACTCGTCGGCTCCTCCGGCAGCAGCCGCAGCCGTGCCGGGTTGATCAGCCGCAGGCGGCCCTGCCTGTCCACCCCGAAGTCGTCGAGCTCCGTTGCCGGCGACAGCACCGGCAGCAGCGGCCTCGCCGTTGCCGTCAGCGACCTCGCCGAGTCCAGCTCGTCGGCGAAGCGCAGCAGGCGGAGGCCGAGCTGCAGCCGGAGCTGCATGTCGGCGAACAGCAGGAAGCTCAGCGGGCAGCCGCCGCCAGCCAGACGGGTGACGCTAAGGCTGCCGCAGGCGGAGGCGGAGTCTTTGTTGGCCAGCCGCAGGTCGGCAAGGCCGGCCGACTGTCCGCAGTCTTTGTAGAAGCCGCCCGGCTGCAGCACAAAGACACTGGCATCGCTAGATGGAACCGTCAGCAGCGCCCCGTCGATGTGCTGGAGCCGCAGGAAGCTCAGCGACAGCGGCGGCGGCGGCGGCGGCGACGGCGCGGTCAGCTGGAGCTGCAGGCGGACGCAGCTGGCGGCGAGGCGCCACTCGGGCGTCGAGTTGGAGGCGGGAAGCGTGAGCTCGAAGCACTGCAGCGGGTTGGCCGGCAGCGCCGAGGAGTCGAGAGGCGCCGCGCCGAGCGCCAGACTGCGGGCCAGCCGGAACAGGTAGAGGCAGATGAGGGTGCTGAGCAGGAGCAGGTAGGCGCAGCTCAGAGCTCTGCCAGCCGCGGAGATGCACGCGCTGTGCCGCCTGAGGAACTCCTCGCATTCAGCGCAGCCAGCGTCGACTTCTTCATCCTGGTCGGCAGCGTCGGCCCTCCAGGAGTGCTGGTGGCGGCGCCTGCGGTGCTGGCGGAACCCGCCGTACACGTTCTGCCGCGGCTGCAGGGGCCTGTCGCTGGGGGCGAAGTTGGCTGGCAGCGGCTTCATCGTGATGATGCGGTGCCGCCTGCAGAGCCTGATTTACTGAATCCCGGACGGTGTTAGCGGACTGCAGGCAGGAGGAATTGCTTCATGTTGCACCATGAGCTGCTCCGAGAGGGTATTTGAATGCGCAACGAGAAAATTCTATGCAGACCTGGAATTGGGGGGGGGGGCAATGTGCAATGGGAGGTCGGTGAGGCAAAATGGGTGAGAGAGAGCAGAATACAAGAATGCAGCAGTTGTGAGTCCAGGGTCAGAGTGGGGGGAGGGCGGCGGGGGGAGCCGCTGTCTGCACTGCGCACGCGGAATGCAATTGCAGGCGGCTGCCAGAGACGGGGAGGAGGGAGGGGGGAGCCCGGGCAGCGAGAGAACAGAAAACTTGCAGCGCGGCAGAGAACGGCCGACTGACTGGCTGTACAGTGCGCGGAGGGCTGCGACTCTGGTCCAGCTCTGCTTGGCGGGCTGAAATTTCGCCTAGCAACCATATTAACAGAGGGAAGACATAGCTGTGCATTAATAGGGAGAGGACTAGTGGCAGAGAAGAGCAAGAATGGAGCGGGAAAGAGAGGGAGAGCCAGGTGGGGGGGGGAGCAGAGCTTGGGGGTTGGGAGAGGGGCAATAGGGAGATGAGAGAGAAGAGACTTAGAGAAAGAGAAGAGAGAAGAGTTGAGAGAGATGAGAGAGGAGATGAGAGAGGAGGTGTGAGAGGAGATGAAATAGAAGAGATGAGAGATAGGAGATGAGAGAGAGAAGAGATGAGAGCAAAGAAATGAGGGAGGAGATGAGAGAGGAGATGAGAGAGAGGAAATGAGAGAGGAGATGCGAGAGAGGAGATGCGAGAGGAGATGAGAGAGAGGAGATGCGGGAGAGGAGCTGAGAAATAAGAGATAAAGAAGAGGAGATGGAAGACGAGGAGACGAGGAGATGAGAGAAGGGATACGAGAGATGATATGAGAAAGGAGCTGATAGAGAGGAACTGAGAGAGAAGACGGGATAGAGGAGATGAGAGAAAGGGGAGGAGAGGAGATGAGAAGACGAGGAGATAGTGAGAAGGAGAGGCGGAGGGGGCGGGAACGGTCACTTCCCTGGGAGCAAGGAATGGCATTTCTATCGCAGCAGCACCAATATTATCAAATAGATGAGAAAGTCTTCCTTGCAAGCGCCGCGGCAGCTATATCTGTCCCGAGGTTATCCTCAGCCCCTGGCTCCCTCGTGGGCGTCGGCTGGGACAGATAGCTATGCAAATAGGATGGTGTAAATATGGAACAATTCTAATGGAGGCAGTGAGACAAAGGATAAGTTGGAACGGGGTCACAGCTGCTCAGCCTAATTACCAAATTATCTTGAAATAAGAAGTCTTACCGTAAATACGCCTTGTGTTGATAGCAAAGCTCGTAGAATAATCATTGATCTCATAAGAGTCATAACTCTGGCATTTCATGCCAGCGAGCTGTCGTGTATTTATTGCTAGAGACCATAGACAGCATTCATATTAGTCTGCAGTCTTCATGCTTAGGCTTTAAAACAATCCATTCTCTACTAATGCTCAGTAGTCTAAATAGCATGCACATTGTTAGCCAAAGAATTTCCGTCAGAACTCTTTCAGTTATTTCTATCCTAAGAGCTTCCTGCCGTTCATGCGGCCGCCGCGGTGCCGGTCGTGGTAGTGGCCCCGCTTCGGCGCAGCTCGGACTGCGGCCTCCCGCTCCAGCTGGGACTCGTGCAGCTCGGGCCTGGCTTGAGCCTGCTGGATGGCAGGGTGCCAACATTTTGCTGCAGCTTTGGACTTTAGAGGGCTAAGGGGCGAGAGCTGGTTTAGAGGCTACTCTGTGACACTCATTCGGGCACCTCTGTGACACTCATTCGGGCACCTCTGTGACACTCATTCAGGCACCTCTCTGACACTCATTCAGGCACCTCTCTGACACTCATTCAGGCACCTCTCTGACACTCATTCGAGCACCTCTCTGACACCCATTCAGGCACCTCTCTGACACTCATTCCGACACCTCTCTGACACTCATTCGGGCACCTCTGTGACACTCATTCAGGCACCTCTCTGACACTCATTCAGGCACCTCTCTGACACTCATTCGAGCACCTCTCTGACACTCATTCAGGCACCTCTCTGACACTCATTCCGACACCTCTCTGACACTCATTCCGACACCTCTCTGACACTCATTCCGACACCTCTCTGACACTCATTCGAGCACCTCTCTGACACCCATTCAGGCACCTCTCTGACACTGATTCGAGCACCTCTCTGACACTCATTCAGGCACCTCTCTGACACTCATTCGAGCACCTCTCTGACACTCATTCGAGCACCTCTCTGACACTCATTCGGGCACCTCTCTGACACTCATTCAGGCACCTCTCTGACACTCATTCGAGCACCTCTCTGACACTCATTCAGGCACCTCTCTGACACTCATTCAGGCACCTCTCTGACACTCATTCGAGCACCTCTCTGACACTCATTCGAGCACCTCTCTGACACTCATTCAGGCACCTCTCTGACACTCATTCGAGCACCTCTCTGACACTCATTCGGGCACCTCTCTGACACTCATTCGGGCACCTCTCTGACACTCATTTGGGCACCTCTCTGACACTCTTCGAGCACCTCTCTGACACTCATTCGGGCACCTCTCTGACACTCATTTGGGCACCTCTCTGACACTCATTCAGGCACCTCTCTGACACTCATTCAGGCACCTCTCTGACACTCATTCCGACACCTCTCTGACACTCATTCCGACACCTCTCTGACACTCATTCCGACACCTCTCTGACACTCATTCCGACACCTCTCTGACACTCATTCCGACACCTCTCTGACACTCATTCCGACACCTCTCTGACACTCATTCCGACACCTCTCTGACACTCATTCCGACACCTCGTGGGCACCCTGACGCACTTTAACCGACATTGTCACACAACCGGCGAGAGGCATTACTGCCCATTCCACCGACTGCCCTGAGCAGGCACACAAGCGCGCGGATACGTACGCAGTCATACGCACAGGCACACATTCACACAGGAGTGTACAGCGGCCCTAACTTTATTTATCGTTAGGCATGTACACTTCACTGCGCCTTGGGGGGTTGGCCCTCAAGGGCATTAATTGCACAAGCAGAGCCAAGCCGAGATTCCAATTCAGCCCCAAATTAATGTGACTGCACATGAAATCGAGCCGCAGGCACATGAGCCGGGGTGCAATTTCCCGAGATATACAGGTAGCTTAACGAAACAAATTTGAATTGAGTTTGTACAAGCTAATTTGACAGTTTAAAAATTACCTGAAAAAGCGCAGCGCTGCAAACCAAGAGAAGCAGCAGAATTGCAGCAGTTGTTTTTGTCATTTTTTATGTATAATTTCTATGAATTTGAGCAGTCTGGTTGCTAGGCCGGGCAATTTATTTCCTGTTGTATTTATCAGCATTTTGGCAGCATTTTTCCTCCCCAACTGGGCGGAATTCGATCATTTTCCGGATCAAACGGGACAGGCAAACAACTCAGCGTCAGCCGGTGACTGACAGGGGCAGCAAAAAAACTTTTTGTTTTAATTGGGTTTTGAGCAGCCGCGGTAAAATATTTTAAACATGCCTGATGCTGTTGGCGTATGCGGATCCACGACTTCAGTGGGTCGAAGAACAGCCTAGCTGTAGTACAGGATGGTCTGTCACAGTGAGTGCCGGCAATGACAGCCTAGCTGTAGTACAGAATGGTCTGCCAAGCTGTCACAGTGAGTGCCGGCAATGACAGCCTAGCTGTAGTACAGGATGGTCTGTCACAGTGAGTGCCGGCAATGACAGCCTAGCTGTAGTACAGAATGGTCTGCCAAGCTGTCACAGTGAGTGCCGGCAATGACAGCCTAGCTGTAGTACAGAATGGTCTGTCACAGGGAGTGCCGGCAATGACAGCTTAGCTGTAGTACAGAATGGTCTGCCAAGCTGTCACAGGGAGTGCCGGCAATGACAGCCTAGCTGTAGTACAGAATGGTCTGTCACAGTGAGTGCCGGCAATGACAGCCTAGCTGTAGTACAGAATGGTCTGTCACAGTGAGTGCCGGCAATTGCAGCCTAGCTGTAGTACAGAATGGTCTGCCAAGCTGTCACAGGGAGTGCCGGCAATGACAGCCTAGCTGTAGTACAGAATGGTCTGTCACAGGGAGTGCCGGCAATGACAGCTTAGCTGTAGTACAGAATGGTCTGCCAAGCTGTCACAGTGAGTGCCGGCAATGACAGCCTAGCTGTAGTAATGGTCTGCCACAGTGAGTGCCGGCAATGACAGCCTAGCTGTAGTACAGAATGGTCTGTCACAGTGAGTGCCGGCAATGACAGCCTAGCTGTAGTACAGAATGGTCTGCCACAGTGAGTGCCGGCAATGACAGCCTAGCTGTAGTACAGAATGGTCTGTCACAGTGAGTGCCGGCAATGACAGCTTAGCTGTAGTACAGAATGGTCTGCCAAGCTGTCACAGTGAGTGCCGGCAATGACAGCCTAGCTGTAGTAATGGTCTGCCACAGTGAGTGCCGGCAATGACAGCCTAGCTGTAGTACAGAATGGTCTGCCACAGTGAGTGCCGGCAATGACAGCCTAGCTGTAGTACAGAATGGTCTGTCACAGTGAGTGCCGGCAATGACAGCCTAGCTGTAGTACAGAATGGTCTGCCAAGCTCTCACGGTGAGTGCCGGCACGGGCTCGCTGTCGAACTCATTGAACACGACAGCCTGGGTGAGCTGCAACCCGGTCAGACTGGGATTCAGGTAGCTGAAGTCCCAGCCGGGCGCCCAGTGCAGCAGGACGGCTCCCAAGCACTCGTGCGCCACCGCCCCAGTCACGAAAATGTCGTCAATCCAGAAGTAATTGCGCCACTGCGCGCACAGGTGAAGGGGGCCCAGCAGATCTGCTGAGAACAGGTAGGCCAGGCCTTTGCAGTGCAGCGGGTACTCCTGCACCGGCCACTCGGACGGGCTGACGAACCACTTGTACTGCGGATCGGACATCCGGGTCTCCTGCTTGGCCGTCATGCAGTAGAAGAAGTTGCGGGTCTCCAACAGCCGGTCCGAGATGTACTCCACCAGGCGGAATGTGTTCACCAGCACGTCATCGTCCGTCTGGAGGCGGGGTGAGGTTGGCTGGGGAGTGAGGTGGAGAGTAAGGTAGGGAGTTAGATGGGGAGTAAGGTGAGGAGTGAGGTGGGAAGTGAGGTGGGAAGTGAGGTGGAGAGTAAGGTAGGGAGTAAGGTGGGGAGTAAGGTGAGGAGTGAGGTGGGAAGTGAGGTGGGAAGTGAGGTGGAGAGTAAGGTAGGGAGTGAGGTGGGGAGTGAGGTGGGGAGTGAGGTGGAGAGTAAGGTGGGGAGTGAGGTGGGGAGTGAGGTGGGGAGTGAGGTGAGGAGTGAGGTGGGAAGTGAGGTGGGAAGTGAGGTGGAGAGTAAGGTAGGGAGTTAGATGGGGAGTAAGGTGAGGAGTGAGGTGGGAAGTGAGGTGGGAAGTGAGGTGGAGAGTAAGGTAGGGAGTTGATGGGGAGTAAGGTGAGGAGTGAGGTGGGAAGTGAGGTGGGAAGTGAGGTGGAGAGTAAGGTAGGGAGTGAGGTGGGGAGTGAGGTGGGGAGTAAGGTAGGGAGTGAGGTGGGGAGTGAGGTGGGGAGTGAGGTGGGGAGTGAGGTGGAGAGTAAGGTGGGGAGTGAGGTGGGGAGTGAGGTGGGGAGTAAGGTAGGGAGTGAGGTGGAGAGTAAGGTAGGGAGTTAGATGGGGAGTAAGGTGAGGAGTGAGGTGGGAAGTGAGGTGGAGAGTAAGGTAGGGAGTGAGGTGGGGAGTGAGGTGGAGAGTAAGGTGGGGAGTGAGGTGGGGAGTGAGGTGGGGAGTAAGGTAGGGAGTGAGGTGGGGAGTGAGGTGAGGAGTGAGGTGGGGAGTGAGGTGAGGAGTGAGGTGGGAAGTGAGGTGGGAAGTGAGGTGGAGAGTAAGGTAGGGAGTTAGATGGGGAGTAAGGTGAGGAGTGAGGTGGGAAGTGAGGTGGGAAGTGAGGTGGAGAGTAAGGTAGGGAGTTAGATGGGGAGTAAGGTGAGGAGTGAGGTGGGAAGTGAGGTGGGAAGTGAGGTGGAGAGTAAGGTAGGGAGTTAGATGGGGAGTAAGGTGAGGAGTGAGGTGGGAAGTGAGGTGGGAAGTGAGGTGGGGAGTGAGGTGGGGAGTGAGGTGGGGAGTGAGGTGGGGAGTGAGGTGGGGAGTGAGGTGGGGAGTGAGGTGGGGAGTGAGGTGGGGAGTGAGGTGGGGAATTACCTTGAGCACAAACCGAACTCCTGAGCAGTGCTCCAATGCCCATCGAATCCCATACAGGTTCTTGTAAGTCAGATTGCGGTAATGATCCCTAAAATTCGCCACCACCAAATCGCCGAACTCTTCGCTCTCCTTGTCGAGTCGTCGATTTTCGTCCTGATCGGCGGACCGGCCGACCACGAAGACGGTGGCCAAGCGGCGGCCGCCGATGTTGCTGATGGAGGCCCAGGTGCGCCGGATCAGGTGGCGCTTGGCGGCGTTGCCGACCGCCGAGTGGACGATGGCCACCAGGAACAGTCGGCCGCGACACGCGGCGCCGCCGCAAACGGCTCTGGCGTGTGGTCGGTCGGGCGGCCGCTGGTCGGGCTGAAGCCGCGCCTCCAGCAGCGGGAGCGAAACGCCTCCACTGGCGACGGACTTCCGGCTCGTGCTGCTGCATCTCTAGCTGGTGCTGCTGCATCTCTAGCTGGTGCTGCTGCATCTCTAGCTGGTGCTGCCGCATCTCTAGCTGGTGCTGCTGCATCTCTAGCTGGTGCTGCTGCATCTCTAGCTGGTGCTGCTGCTGCTGCATCTCTAGCTGGTGCTGCTGCATCTCTAGCTGCTGCTGCTGCTGCTGCATCTCTAGCTGGTGCTGCTGCTGCATCTCTAGCTGCTGCTGCTGCTGCATCTCTAGCTGCTGCTGCTGCTGCTGCATCTCTAGCTGGTGCTGCTGCTGCTGCATCTCTAGCTGGTGCTGCTGCTGCATCTCTAGCTGATGCTGCTGCATCTCTAGCTGGTGCTGCTGCTGCTGCATCTCTAGCTGGTGCTGCTGCATCTCTAGCTGGTGCTGCTGCTGCTGCATCTCTAGCTGGTGCTGCTGCATCTGCTCGAATTCCTGGAAAAGCTCCACCACCGTTCCTTCCAGTTTTATTCGGCGGAAGAACTTCAGCTGACGCAGCCAACATTGAAGCTGCCCTGCAGGGGACACGGAAGGCCAGCAGCAGCAGCAGCAGCATCGAGGACACAGCTGAGGACTCAGTCATGTTCCGAAGAATATCCAACTTTGTCAATAATAATAAACCTACATATACTCAACTGTTTCATACAGTTGTCAGTCACGGGTTTTATATTAGTCAATGCGCCTGCTTGAGCATCTTGAGCGTCTTGTGTTCCGTCTGTTTGGAGGTGAAGGCTCTACCCATGTACGCAAGGACTCGAGAGCGGACTGGGTGTACAGCACAATACCGTAGGCGCAATTCTGTTTGCTCTGTCACTCAGTACCCGCCACTGCATTGAGTCCCCACGTCTCAGTCTAAGCCAGGGGTCGGAAAACTCCGGCCCGTGAAGCCCTCTGTCTGGCCCTCGGGTGTTCAACAGAATCTTCACAATAGCATTCCGGCCCGTTCAAGCTTTTATGCCTCTACTCGGCTCTCTTCTCTTCTCTTTCCTCCCTTCTCTCTCCTCTCTTCTCTCTCCACTCTTCTCTCTCCTCTCTTCTCTCTCCTCTCTTCTTTCTCCTCTCTCCACTCTTCTCTCTCCTCTATTATCTCTCCTCTCTTCTCTCTCCACTCTTCTCTCTCCTCTCTTCTCTCTCCACTCTTCTCTCTCCTCTCTTCTCTCTCCACTCTTCTCTCTCCTCTCTTCTTTCTTCTCTCTCCACTCTTCTCTCTCCTCTCTTCTTTCTCCTCTCTCCTCTCTCCTCTCTCCTCTCTTCTCTCTCCTCTCTTCTCTCTCCTCTCTTCTCTCTCCTCTCTTCTTTCTCCTCTCTTCTCTCTCCTCTCTCCACTCTTCTCTCTCCTCTCTTCTCTCTCCTCTCTCCTCTCTTCTCTCTCCTCTCTTCTCTCTCCTCTCTTCTCTCTCCTCTATTATCTCTTTTCTCTCCTCTCTTCTCTCTCCACTCTTCTCTCTCCTCTATTATCTCTTTTCTCTCCACTCTTCTCTTTCCTCCCTTCTCTCTCCTCTCTTCTCTCTCCACTCTTCTTTCTCCTCTCTTCTCTCTCCTCTCTTCTCTCTCCACTCTTCTCTCTCCTCTCTTCTCTCTCCACTCTTCTCTCTCCTCTCTTTCCTCTCCATTTCTTTTCTCTCTTCCTTCTCTCCTTTTCTATCCCCTCGCATTCTCTCCCATCTCATCTCCCCTCTCGCCTCCTCTACTACATCTCTCCTTATCCTGCTCCCTTACTCTCATCTGGCCCGCAGTCGTGAGAAGGATTAGCTTGCATTCATATAGCCCTTCGAGGTAAACTGTTTGCTGACATGGGTCCAAGG
The DNA here is from genome assembly GCA_002269645.1 of Macrostomum lignano. Classification (NCBI taxonomy): domain Eukaryota; kingdom Metazoa; phylum Platyhelminthes; family Macrostomidae; genus Macrostomum; species Macrostomum lignano. The sequence continues at coordinate 73,788 of NIVC01003487.1, forward strand.
CGTGCCTCATTACCTTTGCGAGAATTAAAATTCACGCGCGCCGCTGCTGTAAGTAGCATCAGAAGAGTATTTTACTTGTTTTTTTGCGGAGTTTATTAGGAGAGGCAGAGGTAGAAATCAGGTAAAATTGAAAGTCTGTAGCTCGGCGAGAACACATCGGACTTCCAAACCGAATCTGCACCATTGAGCAGCACCTGCTCCAGACGAATATCAGGAATTTCAATATTCATTTTCACACTGATAGCCAAAAGCCGCTATCAAGACTTTAACCACCGTTAAAATTTCCAGCTGCATCTCAATGTTACCGCAGTGTGCAATCTCTCAGTCCTTAACAGAATTAGAATCATCTGGACATCCGGTCACAGCAACCTGCTGGGCAACGAACTCGCGGATTCTCTCACCAAGGACGGCAGCATCCCTAATGGCAACCACCGTCTGATGAGGCTACCCATGCCTAGGTTGCAAATCACCCGCCATATCAACAGGTGTCAAAACCAGCAACACCAGCTTCACTGGAACAGCTGCACTGACTATACACGCAGAAACGATCTGGGATGTCTAACCTGAACAGGGAAGTTTCTGAATATCTGATCTCGCTTCATATTCAGAATATCAGAATATCTGATCTGTGAACCGATCCCAGGGAGAGGTACATGGTTCTAACCGGCCATGGATTCTTTCAGAGACATATCTCGTTGCAAACCGGTTGCCCTCCCACCTTTCCTTTCTGTGGCATAGGAGAGGAGAGTTAGTTAGCAAATTAATTAGTTAGTTAGTTAGTTAGTTAGTTAGTGAGTTAGTTAGTTAGTTAGTTGGTTAGTTAGTTAGTTAGTTATTTAGTTATTTAGTTAGTTAGTTGGTTAGTTAGTTAGTTAGTTAGTTAGTTAGTTATTTAGTTATTTAGTTAGTTAGTTAGTTAGTTATTTAGTTAGTTAGTTAGTTATTTAGTTAGTTAGTTATTTAGTTAGTTAGTTAGTTATTTAGTTAGTTAGTTAGTTAGTTATTTAGTTAGTTAGTTAGTTAGTTAGTTAGCTAGTTATTTAGTTAGTTAGTTAGTTAGTTAGTTAGTTAGTTAGTTAGTTAGTTAGTTAGTTAGTTAGTTAGTTAGTTAGTTAGTTAGTTAGTTAGTTAGTTAGTTAGATAGTTAGTTAGTTAGTTAGTTAGTCAGTTAGTTAGTTAGTTAGTTAGTTAGTTAGTTAGTTAGTTAGTTAGTTAGTTAGTTAGTTAGTTAGTTAGTTAGTTAGTTAGTTAGTTAGTCAGTTAGTTAGTTAGTTAGTTAGTCAGTTAGTTAGTAGTTAGTTAGTTAGTTAGTTAGTTAGTTAGTCAGTTAGTTAGTTAGTTAGTTAGTTAGTTAGTTAGTTAGTTAGTTAGTTAGTTAGTTAGTTAGTTAGTTAGTTAGTTAGTTAGTTAGTTAGTTAGTTAGTTAGTTAGTTAGTTAGTTAGTTAGTTAGTTAGTTAGTTAGTTAGTTAGTTAGTTAGTTAGTTAGTTAGTCAGTTAGTTAGTTAGTTAGTTAGTTAGTTAGTTAGTTAGTTAGTTAGTTAGTTAGTTAGTTAGTCAGTTAGTTAGTTAGTTAGTTAGTTAGTTAGTTAGTTAGTTAGTTAGTTAGTTAGTTAGTTAGTTAGTTAGTTAGTTAGTTAGTTAGTTAGTTAGTTAGTTAGTTAGTTAGTTAGTTAGTTAGTTAGTTAGTTCACTCGCTCTACAGTGGCAGCTTTGGGTGCTCACGCCAGTCAGTGGGCCCACCATCAGTGCGCAGGAACTTACTCATTCCATTTCACTGGACCACGGAGCTTTGGCGCGAGACTCAGACGCGTTGCCGCTCCGCTACTCAGCGCAATAAAAATGAGAGAGGGAGAGAATATATGGGGAGAGAGGTAGGCAGAGTGGATGAGAAAGGAAAGAGATGGAGAGAAGGAGACAGGGAGACAGGAAGGGGCAGAGAAGGGAAGTGTGAGGGGAGAGATAAGATGAGAGAGAATGGTAGAGAGAAGATGAGAGAGAGGGGAGAGAGGAGAAAGGGGGAGCGGGAAGCAAGCGAAGCAGCCATAAGACAAGCGGCAGGAGGCTCAGCAGAAGCCGAGGTGGCAGCGGGAGAAAGGGGACACAGAGGAGGGCAGGCCGGGCCTGAGCGTGTCGCTGCAGATAAAAAGTTTGTTGGTTCATCGCACGCGAACTGCGCAGAGCCGGGCCAGGGTAGGTGAGACGCCCCCGGCCTCCGCGGCACTAAAATGTTTATTCCGGAATCCGATTTCGCCACATCCACCGGGCCCAACAGGCGGGGAGGCCCTCCGTGTCTCCGCCGCTCCCTCCCCACTGCGCCTTCTTCATCCGCAGTTTGGGGGCCCGCGCACTCCACTTGCCGCTTGTGTTTACACCCCGGGCCACTGGAGCGAGTTGAAGGCTGGGCATTGGCCCGGCCGCACCTACCCGACTGCGCTATAATAGGCTGGGGTGGGGCTCGCAAATTGCAGCTGGATAATATTGATGTACCGGCTTGGTGTGCACTTGGCTGCGCTGAGAGACTTGAGAGACGGGCAGCGGTTCAGCCTGACTGACGGATAGAGAGACAGGCAGGCACAGAGACAGACACAAAACTAGACACAAAACCAGAGCAGACAGACAGACACAAAACCAGACACAAAACCAAAGCAGACAGACAGACAGACAGACAGACAGACAGACAGACAGACAGACAGACAGACAGACAGACAGACAGACAGACAGACAGACAGACAGACAGACAGACAGACAGACAGACAGACAGACAGACAGACAGACAGACAGACAGACAGACAGACAGAAACTAAGACAGACAGACAGACAGACAGACAGACAGACAGACAGACACACAGACATACAGACAGACACTAAGACAGACAGACAGACAGACAGACAGACAGACAGACAGACAGACAGACAGACAGACAGACAGACAGACAGACAGACAGACAGACAGACAGACACACAGACACAGACAGACAGACACTAAGACAGACAGACAGACAGACAGACAGACAGACAGACAGACAGACAGACAGACAGACAGACAGACAGACAGACAGGCAGGCAGGCAGACAGGCAGAATGTCGGTGGAGGCGTCTCCGTCCAGCTCGGAGGCCAGCAACCCGAAGGACGCCGCCAGTGCGCAGTCGCGCAGGTGCCGCAAGCGCCAGCAGGGCGAGCAGCCGCAGGTGCCAACGGGCGGCACGCTGATCCCCAACCGGGTCTTCGTCGGCGGCATCCCGCCTGGCACGGAGGAGGCGGAGCTGCGCAAGTTCTTCTCAGTCCACGGTGCAGTGAGCGACGTGAAGATCATCGGGGACAAGTCGGGCAGCTCGCGGTGCTACGGCTTCGTGACCTTCGAGGAGGCGCGCGTGGCAGAGCAGATCGTGCAGAAAGAGTCACGTGACGGGCTGGTGTTCAACCAACGCAGGATCAACATCGGCCCGGCGATTAAGAAATCGGTGAGGTGGCTTGCGGAGTGGGGAGATTCCAAGCGGGACTACAAACTTTTCAAGAACCAGTAAATCCAAGAGACACAGCCCTGGCATCATCCACCGAAAAGCACTCGGTTCCTTTCCATGACTTGATGGACCTTCGTCCCGAATACATTTGATATTCTTAGAAATTGTTATTGCTAAAGATAGGTTCTGTTCTATCCATAAATTTATAGGCAACTGTAAACAGGAACAGGCAAGTTGCATATCTGTAGAATTGTGACTGGCACTGAAGCTTGGAATGTACACGAATCTGTGAGGAATGTGCAGCATGGGCATTGGAATGTACACGAATCTGTGAGGAATGTGCAGCATGGGCATTGGAATGTACACGAATCTGTGAGGAATGTGCAGTATGGGCATTGGAATGTACACGAATCTGTGAGGAATGTGCAGTATGGGCATTGGAATGTACACGAATCTATGAGGAATGTGCAGTATGAGCATTGGAATGTACACGAATCTGTGAGGAATGTGCAGTATGGGCATTGGAATGTACACGAATCCGTAATGAATGTGCAGTATGAGCATTGGAATGTACACGAATCTATGAGGAATGTGCAGTATGGGCATTGGAATGTACACGAATCCGTGAGGAATGTGCAGTATGGGCATTGGAATGTACACGAATCCGTAATGAATGTGCAGTATGAGCATTGGAATGTACACGAATCTGTGAGGAATGTGCAGTATGGGCATTGGAATGTACACGAATCCGTAATGAATGTGCAGTATGAGCATTGGAATGTACACGAATCTATGAGGAATGTGCAGTATGGGCATTGGAATGTACACGAATCCGTAAGGAATGTGCAGTATGGGAATTGGAATGTACACGAATCCGTAAGGAATGTGCAGTATGAGCATTGGAATGTACACGAATCTGTGAGGAATGTGCAGTATGGGAATTGGAATGTACACGAATCCGTAAGGAATGTGCAGTATGAGCATTGGAATGTACACGGATCTATGAGGAATGTGCAGTATGAGCATTGGAATGCACACGAATCTATGAGGAATGTGCAGTATGAGCATTGGAATGCACACGAATCTATGAGGAATGTGCAGTATGAGCATTGGAATGCACACGAATCTGTGAGGAATGTGCAATATGAGCGTTGGAATGTACACGGATCTATGAGGAATGTGCAGTATGAGCAACTTACTCAAGTTTAACTATTACTGCGCCATCCTCCAGCCGAACGGCTCCCGGCTGGACTCCGGGCAACTCAGCGCGGCAGCGGCCATTTCGGTTGCCACCAGCTGCCCCAGTGGCCAGCTCAGCCTGCAGTCATTTCTGACTCACCCGCTGGAGCAGCAGCAGCTCAGGCAGACCCCGCTGATCGGTCAGGTCTTTCCCGCCGACCTGTTTCTGGGCAGCTTGACAACGGCGCAGCAGCAGCTGCAGCTTCTGGCGAATCCTTGGCTGACCGCTGCTGCCACTCTTCAACAGCACCAGCTGCAGCTGCCCGTGTCAGCGATGCCCCAGCAACCGTTGCTAGGCAGCCAGCAGCAGCTGTTCGATGCCGCCGGTTGCAGCGAGGCGAAGCGCGCGCGCGGCCTGGAGTGGCCGCTGAGCAACTGGAGCCAGCAGTGACTGCACAGTGAGAACACTTGCTAATAATCAAACAGTTGTTACACAGTTACATGTACAGTCTAGTAAACTCTAACACTTATTGTTATCCAATTTTGTTTTACTAGACTTACAATAATCGTTGTTTTCGAGCATTTTATTTGTGCGTTTCGTTGACTAAAGTTCTGTAGTTATTGAGACTGTCGTTATTCGGTTGGCAGGATGAAGCCCCGCCATTTTTTGTTTTACTACTCGCGTCTCACTCACGGAAGTTTTAAACACAGAAACTACAGTTGCTATCTGTTTTAGCATGCTTATTCCTGCACTCAAGATTTATTCGTTGAATTTATGCAGAACTGTTCAAGCTGAAACTGACTGCATGGTGAGCGCCACCGTTTTGCGCTCTGCTGGTTTCAAGTATTGCGGCTTTTTTCAATAACCGCTGCCTGCGTTTTCTTAACAACTGCGCCGATCACGAATGAGCTGGCAAGCAGACATTTTGAGGCTTCTGCATTTGTTTTTCGGGGGACAGCAGCTCAGTGGGCCCCCGGTCCGCGACCACACTAATCTGGCCTGGACAATTAGAAAGCTCCGATATGCATCGAAAGTATTAATAATAATTGAAACGCAAGCAAAGGTCAGCTGCTGCAGGTTCAGTGAAGAAATCGCGAAAGCAGAAGACGAAGCGCCGGCAAAAGTGCAGCCCCCCCCGCTGGGCAGGCCGGGGAGCTGGGAAATGTCAATCGGCATCAGCCCCAGAGCGGCATAAAATATGACGGCGGGAGGGCACAGGGACTGCGAACCGTTGGCGAAGGCCGGCGCGGTGAATGAAATCCTGAATTCACCAGCCAGTCCCGCTATTGTTTGAAAATGCTAATAAAAGACAAGATGAGTTCTGAATATGTTGATATCCGGATTTTGCGCCGCGGCGCAATGCTGATGGGAAAATTATCCCACTGAAGTTGCTCTGAATTGAATGGCGGGGCCACCCGCGGCGGCTCTCCCAGCTGCACTGCAGGGGATTCGATGGGTTGGGGGAAAATATTGAGTGGAGAGGAGGGCGAATGAGTGTAGAGGCACGCGCGATCCCGGGCAGCCTGGTTGGGATATTTTCTTTTCTGCCCCCCCCCCGCCTGCACCCGTGCGCTGAAGATTTCTGGGATGCACGAAGCTGGCGATGAAGCTCCATCTCAGTGGCTTCCCCGGAGCTGCAGCCTCCGGAGCGAAACTGCAGCAGCTGAATAAGCCGCATTGGGGAGCGACAGTCCGCGCAGTGACAGCGGTGGGAATTAAGGGGGCAGTTGGTTCACTTGAGTGACAGGATCATGGAGTGACAGGATCACAGAGCTTCATAGAGATCACACACAGAGATCTCACTGTGATTTTACACAGATCACACACTAACCCAAGTGACAAGATCACAGAGTGACAAGATCACAGTGACAGGATTGTAGAGTGACAGGATCACGGAGTGACAACATCAGGGAGTGAGAGGATCACGGAGTGACAACATCAGGGAGTGAGAGGATCACGGAGTGACAACATCAGGGAGTGAGAGGATCACGGAGTGACAGGATCACAAAATGACAGGATCACAGAGTGACAGGATTTTAGAGCGACAGGATCACGGAGTGACAGGATCACAGAGTGACAGGATCACAGAGTGACAGGATCATAGAGACAAAAAGACAGAGTGACAGGATTGTAGAGTGATATGATCACAGAGTGACAAAATCAGGGAGTGACAAGATAACGGAGTGACAGGATCATGGAGTGACAACAATAGGGAGTGACAAGATCACGGAGTGACAGGATCATGGAGTGACAACATCAGGGAGTGACAGGATCACAGAGTGACAGGATCACAGAGTGACAAAATCAGAGTGACGAGATCAAAGAGAAAAGTACAGGAGCATGACAAATCTTACACATTTAAATGCTGGTTAACTTGCATAGACTGTTTTAAAATCCCCACGCTAATCAAAGTAGTGCAATTAAACTTGGGGCAATTTTTTCTGAATTTCGATGATCGGCAAATACAATCTATAATCTGCAATCATTTAGCTACTCAGCTTTTCTAATGTGTGTTCAGGTAATTACCCAGCCTATAATCTGTGGTCAGGTAATTACCCAGCCTATAATCTGTGGTCAGGTAATTACCCAGCCTATAATCTGTGGTCAGGTATTTATCCAGCCTCTAATCTGTGATCAGGGGATTACCCAGCCTCTAATCTGTGATCAGAGGATTACCCAGCCTCTCTAATCTGTCGTCAGGGGATTACCCAGCCTCTAATCTGTGGTCAGGTGATTACCCAGCCTCTCTAATCTGTGGTCAGGTAATTATCCAGCCTCTCTAATCTGTGGTCAGGTAATTATCCAGCCTCTCTAATCTGTGGTCAGGTAATTACCTGGCCTCTAATCTGTGGTCAGGGGATTACCCAGCCCCTAATAAGTGGTCAGGTAATTATCCAGCCTCTCTAATCTGTGGTCAGGTAATTACCTGGCCTCTAATCTGTGGTCAGGGGATTACCCAGCCCCTAATAAGTGGTCAGGGGATTACCCAGCCTCTCTAATCTGTGGTCAGGTAATTACCTGGCCTCTAATCTGTGGTCAGGGGATTACCCAGCCCCTAATAAGTGGTCAGGGGATTACCCAGCCTCTCTAATCTGTGGTCAGGTAATTACCTGGCCTCTAATCTGTGGTCAGGGGATTACCCAGCCTCTCTAATCTGTGGTCAAGGGGATTATCCAGCCTCTCTAATCTGTTGTCAGGTAATTACCCGGCCTCTAATCTGTGGTCAGGGGATTACCCAGCCTATCTAATCTGTGGTCAGGTAATTATCCAGCCTCTCTAATCGGTCGTCAGGTAATTATCCAGCCTCTCTAATCTGGTCAGGTAATTATCCAGCCTCTCTAATCTATGATCCATTCTTCACCTCGTGTGAGCCAAGGGTAAGACTGAGCACTAACATGGCTTTTTAATTTTGTTTTGTCTCAGGGTCCCCTACCTAACTATGTATAAGCTAGGATACCGGACAATATATCAATTGTAGCATTAACTAAATTGGCATTACGAGCGTAGTTATTAGTTATACTATAGTGCTTCTGCTTCGGACTAGAATGCGGATGTATGGTTGAAATTCTTGGACTCAGAGAGAATTTATGAAATTTCAAGGTTCATTGGGAGAATTACTGCAATTCTGTGGCTCATTGGGTTGCTCAGATGCTTTGAGCCATAGCTCATAGGGGATCTGATTGATATCTTAAATAAGAAACAAACAATGGTGACTGTATACAAGGGGAAAATCTACGGGGGGGGGCACAGATTGCTAGAATTTTACGATTTTATTTTTCCGTTTTTTGGCACTACAATGCCGCCAAGCACCGCCTGCTGGGCACCGTAGCCAACCAGCCCAGGAGACTCAGCCGGATCAGCGGACCCCGGCAGGACTCAGAGCTGTGCAGCCTGGCCGCAGCGCACCCGCACCTGTCCTGCGAGTCTCTGGCTCGAGCCTGGTCCGTGCCGGCGTCCAGGCACACCGTCAGGCGGCGGCTCATCTCGGCGGGCTTCCGCAGTCGGGCGGATCGGTGCAACTCCGCGCCTGCCGGAGGCGCCAAGTTCAGGGCCTGGTGCGCGGCGCGTCTGAAGTGGGCTCGGCTACGGCTGCACTGGGGACCGGAGCACTGGGCCAGGTGAGACTCTGAGCTGGTCAGCTCTGATTGCACTGAGCACAGGTGAGACTCTGAGCTGGTCAGCTCTGATTGCACTGAGCACAGGTGAGACTCTGAGCTGGTCAGCTCTGATTGCACTGAGCACAGGTGAGACTCTAAGCTAGTCAGCTCTGATTGCACTGAGCACAGGTGAGACTCTGAGCTGGTCAGCTCTGATTGCACTGGGCCAGGTGAGACTCTGAGCTGGTCAGCTCTGATTGCACTGAGCACAGGTGAGACTCTGAGCTGGTCAGCTCTGATTGCACTGAGCACAGGTGAGACTCTAAGCTGGTCAGCTCTGATTGCACTGAGCACAGGTGAGACTCTGAGCTGGTCAGCTCTGATTGCACTGGGCCAGGTGAGACTCTGAGCTGGTCAGCTCTAATTGACATTGCAGAATTCTGTTCACGGACGAGACCTGCTTCAAGCTAACCGACTTTACCTGCCGAGGTCGTCAGTGGCGAATGAAAAATCTGAGTAGGAAAAAATCATCGAGAGTGGCGGAAGAGCGCAGGAATCCGGAGGCAGAGGCGTCGGGCCATGGGCAGCCAGGTGAGCAACGCCTCACAAGGTAAGCAAAGTGACATTGATGGCTTGTGCGTGCAGTTTAGCCATAGAAATCCGGATACAGCAGCCTAAAAGCTACTGCAAGGGGGCGCCAAAGCTACTTTAAGGGGGCGCCAAAGCTACAAGGGGGCGCCAAAGCTGCTGCAATGGGCGCCAAAGCTGCTGCAATGGGCGCCAAAGCTGCTGCAATGGGCGGCAATTGGCAAAGCTACTGCAATGGGCGCCAAAGCTACTTCAAGGGGGCGCCGAAGATACTGCAATGGGCGCTAAAGCTACTGCAATGGGCGCCAAAGCTGCTGCAATGGGTGCCAAAACTACTGCAATGGGCGCCAAAGCTGCTGCAATGGGCGCCAAAGCTACTGCAATGGGCGCCAAAGCTACTTCAAGGGGGCGCCAAAGCTACTCCAAAGGGGGCGCCAAAGCTACTGCAATGGGCGGCAAAGCTGCTGCAATGGGCGCCAAAGCTGCTGCAAATGGGCGGCAATCGGCAAAGCTACTGCAATGGGCGCCAAAGCTGCTGCAATGGGCGCCAAAGCTACTGCAATGGGCGCCAAAGCTACTTCAAGGGGGCGCCAAAGCTACTCCAAAGGGGGCGCCAAAGCAACTGCAATGGGCGCCAAAGCTGCTGCAATGGGCGCCAAAGCTGCTGCAAATGGGCGGCAATCGGCAAACAACAACAACAAAATACGCTGTCATGATGGTAAAAGTCTGCGTCACAGGGCGCGCTTCATGGCTTGGGCGCGAACAAAGGCCGCGCCACCGGCAGTGTCCGGGGCGCCGGCGTCAGCCAGCAGACAGTCGACATAACGCCGAGTTCGCGCTTGACCTCGCCGGTAGGGTGCCTGCAGCGTGAGCAGCAGCACCTCCTGCACCGGCTGTGGGCAGTACGACTCGGCGCGGATGAGATGGCCTGCGAGCTGGAGTCGCCGACGGCGCAGTAGATCACTTGGACGTGGCAGGCCAGCGCGGCGATAGAGTGCCGCGTTGGTGACTCGCTCGACGCCGATGTTGAAGGCGGCGCGCAGCAGACCAGCGTGCGCCGCATCGACTTGCTGTTCGAGTGAGTCCGTCAGCGTCCAGGTCTCGGCGTTGTACAGCAGGACGGTCTCGATTACCGCCTGGAACAGCGCCGCCCTCTGGCGGTCCGGTAGGGCCTCGGACTGCAGGACTGCCCTCACAGAACGAAAGGCAGCCCAGGCAAGCCCGCGGCGGCGTCGCAGGTCCTCGCGAGCGTCTGGAACCAGACCGCCGAGGTAGACGAACTGCTGACATCGCGGGAGTTCGGTCGCCTGCCCGTCAGCGCCTCGGCAAAATATTGCAGCCTCGATGTCGTCCGGCACGCAGAGCACAACGGTCTTCTGCGTGTTGACCACCAGGCCGACACTCGCCGCAACGGCAACCAGCCTGTCCAGCTGCCGTTGGGCGCCCTCGACGGTCGAGGACAGCAGGGCGAGGTCGTCGGCGTAGCCAAGCACGCTGAGCCGCTTCTCCGGTTGACGTCGACCCACGCGTCGCTGCAGCAGAAAACCGTCGTCGTCGGTAGGAAGAGCAGTCCGCAGCACCCAGTCAAGCACCAGGACGAACAGAAACGGCGCCAGCGTATCTCCCTGAAGCACTCCGGAGGATGTCTCAAAGGAGTCCGATAGGCCGTCCGGTGTTGTCACAGCAGCTGTCGTATCACGGTACATCGCCATGACGGCGGAGATCAGCTGCTCAGGCACGTTGTACGCGCGGAGCACCATTGGAAGCACGGCTCTGACAACCGAGTCGAATGCCTTCTTGAAATCAATAAAGATTAAAATCAGTATCGACTGACGAATCCGCGCCTCCTCGATGACTCGGCGAAGAGCCAGGATCTGCGCCACTGTGCCGCGATGGGGCCGGAACCCGTTCTGCTCTGGGCGCAGGTACGGATCCAGCACGGGCTGCAACCGCGAAAGCAGCATCCGGTTGAACAGCTTCGCTGCACAGGACTGAAGGCAGATGCCTCGATGGTCTTCAAGCCTAGTGGTGCCCGGCTTCTTTGGAACAGCGACGATGTGCGCCGTGGTCCATTCGTTGGGCGCCGCCTCACCGAAGAGCACGCGGTTCATCACTCTGGCGACCTCAGCGGCCACACAGGGGATGCGCAGCGCCTCGATGGGCACCTCGTCCGGACCCAGCGCTTTCCCGCCCGGTGACTGCTGGGCGAGCTTGACAACGTCGGCTGCGTTGACTGGGGCTACGCTGAAACTCTCCTCTGCCGGCAGCGGCGTCTCCGGCGGCAGCGTCAGACTGTCTGGCAGCGGGGGTGGCGGCGCGTTGACGATGGCGGCGAAGAACTCGCGCGTCTTCCGGCGCTCGTCCGGCGTGTCACCAGCCAGGTTCAGCGGATTGCGCCGCTTTCGTCCCGTCAGAGCGTTGATGGCGGACCAGGCCACGCGCCCTCTGGCATCGGGCCCAGCGGCAGAGACAGCCTGAATGGCGTCATCGACAGCCGCTTGTTGGCGCTGCAGGTAGACAGCTGCCAGAGCTGCCTCTGCCTCGCGGGTTGGTCGCCTGCTCAAGCGGAGCTTCTCCAGATCTTCCCTCGCTGCCTGAATCGCGGGTCGTCCTGCCAGACCGGCTGCCCACGTTGAGCCGGCTGCATCATCGGGACTGCTTGCTCCGCGGCGGTTCTGACTGCAGCGCACACTTCCGCATACTCGGCACTTCCACGCTTGTCGCCCAGCGCGGTGTTAAAGGCGCTAGCAAAGCGACGCTGCGTATCGGTGGCTCTGAGCGCGCGGTAGTAGCGCCGCGGTGGCCGCTTCGGCGGACGGTAGAGCGGATCGCGAAGGTTGAGGTCGCAGATGAGGAGCCGGTGATCGGACCGCAGAGCCAGCGGCGTGATGGTGCGGCAGTTGACGGCGCGACGACGCTCACGGAAACGCACGAGCACGTGGTCGAGCTGTGCTTGTCTCCGGGTTGCGTTCCTGCCACGCGCGTTCCGCCGCCTCCGCTTGCAGCCCACGAAGGTTGCGAGACCGCTCAGTGGCTTGCGGAAGCGGGTGTTGGCCGACACCATGTCCTGCCTCTCCAGGAAGTCCTCCAGTGCCTCGGTGTTGTTGTTCCCGCGTGGCGTCACGAACAGCGACCTCTCGGACCTACGCAGGACTGCGTTCAGGTCTCCGAGGGCGACCGCTGTGTCACGCTGCGCCGTCGCCTCTACCTGCACTGAGAGCTGCTCGAAAAACTCTTGAGCCTCGTCAGGGCGTGTGGCAGGGGGCGCGTACGCGCAGAACAGGCGAGCATTCCGACCGCGTAGCCGGACGTCGATCCGAAGCAACCGGGGGACAGGGAGACGCAGCGACAGCTCTGCTGCAGCCTCGGCCCGATCAGCGCTCCAACTCCTCCACGGCCTCGCTGGTCCGCAGAAGTATAGTAGAGGGTCCACCCGGCGCCCAAGTCCTCACAATGAAGTCCCGGGTCGGCCTTGATAGACACCTCCTGCAGCGAGATGATGTCGCAGCTCAGGTCGTACGCCAGCTTCGCCAGCACCCCTCTACGCCAAGCAGCCTTGAGAGTGCGGCAGTTCAGCGTCCCGACCCGAAGCATGCCCTGTGGTACGGCTGGGGCTCGATGCAGTTGAGCCTCACGGTCCCCGGCGCCACCCGGAGGATCCGAGTGGACCCGCGCGGCAGCTCGACGGGCGGCGCCACGCAGCCGGCCTCGTCGGTTCCGCTCACGCCGGCGCTCAACACGCCGACGGGCGCTCCGCTGCCCTCGCTTGGTCCTGCCGCATTTGGCCGCCGCAGCAGTTAAGCGCGGCTCTCCGCTCTGACCACGAGGAGGTAGCGGCATTTATCATGCAATAAATTGAGTCTTCGCAGTAAGAGATGCCCACGCAGTAAGAGATCCCAAGCTACTGCAATGGGCGCCAAAGCTACTCCAAGGGGGCGCCAAAGCTATTTCTAGGGGGCGCCAAAGCTACTCCAAGGGGGCACCAAAGCTACTTATAGGGGGCGCCAAAGCTACCGCAAGGGGGTGCATATGTTTTTGCAAAAATGATTAGGGGAGGGGGCCGCGGCCCCCTTGCCCCCCCCCCCCAACCCAACTGCATGCTGACCGAGGGCCGATTTGCGAGGGCCCAACTTGTATGCTGCCACATTTCAGAAGCAGGTCACGAGCTCCGGGCGTACAGCAAGAGCAGCCGCAGTGGCGCCAGTTCCCCTCGGTGTGGCTCTGGGCTGGCATCCACTTGACCGGCCAGAGCGAGGCCGTCTTCCCGGACAGCCTGACCGGCCCGGCTTACGCCCGCCTGCTGGAGGCGGTGGTGGCGCCCTACTGCCAGCGCCACCTGCCTGAGAGCTGCCAGCTCATGGACGACAACGCGCCGCACCATCGGACGGTGCTGGTCACCGAGGCCAAGCGGCGGCTCGAACTCGCGACCGTCCAAGACTGGCCGGCCCGGTCGCCCGACCTGAACCCGATTGAGAACGCTTGGGCGCTGCTCAAAAGCCGAGTGCGGCAAAGGCGGGACGAACTACGGCTGGGGCAGGGCGACCGCCCCGGTGAGGATTCGGCAAGGCTCAAACAAATCATCAAAGAGGAGTGGCGGCGAATGGGTGGGGAAGGCGTGGCGGCGAGACTGGTGGGGAGCATGCCGAGGCGATGCCAAATGGTTGTGGACAACAACGGAGGTCGAATTAAGTATTGACTGGGGATCACCATGGGATCTGGGATCAGCATGAGATCTGGGATCTGGGATCAGCACGAGATCTGGGATCTGGGATCAGCACGAGAGCTGGGATCTGAGATTTGGCATCAGCATGGGATCTGGGATCATAATGGGATCTGGGATCAGCATGGGATTTGGGATCTGGGATCAGCATGGGATTTGGGATCAGCTTGGAATCTGGGATCTGTATGGGATGGGATCAGCATGAGATCTAGGATCTGGGATCAGCATGGTATATGGGATCAGCATGGGATCCGGGATCTGGGATCAGCATGGGATCCAGGATCTGGGATCAGCATGGGATCCAGGATCTGGGATCAGCATGAGACCCAGGATCTGGGATCAGCATGGTATATGGGATCAGCATGGGATCCGGGATCTGGGATCAGCATGGGATTTGGGATCTGGGATCAGCATGAGTATATTCTACGGGAATATACGGTATAAGCGTGTTTATTTTGTATTTGCGACTCTGCAAAGTTTTTGGATTTTACCCAGCTGCACATGTATTCATTTTTTATTTAAAATGTCTTAAATTGCTATCCGAATAGAAAATTAGACAGCAATTTAACTTTCCGAGATACTTGTTTGTCCAAAGACGCAAATTTAACTTTCCGAGATACTTGTTTGTCCAAAGACGCAAATTTAACTTTCCGAGATACTTGTTTGTCCAAAGACGCAAATTTAACTTTCCGAGATACTTGTTTGTCCAAAGACGCAAATTTAACTTTCCGAGATACTTGTTTGTCCAAAGACGCAAATTTAACTTTCCGAGATACTTGTTTGTCCAAAGACGCAAATTTAACTTTCCGAGATACTTGTTTGTCCAAAGACGCAAATTTAACTTTCCGAGATACTTGTTTGTCCAAAGACGCACAATTTTTACTTTTTCATATTTTATTCATCATAATCCAATTTTAGCATGCTGATGGTACAAAAACGTGTTATAGTATTATTTTTATTGTTAATTTTTTATTTGAAAAAATAAAAACGCGAATCACGCTACTGAATTTGTCGAACCAAGTAGTGTGCAATGCGAAATTATTTAATATTAGAATTTTACTGGGCAAAATACTTGGCCGCAGCCGCGTCCATTACACTGGCCAAGCGGACGTCCCGACTGGATATGCCGCCGCAGGAGTGCGTGGTCAGGGTGACGTCAACTCGGTTGTAGACGTTGAACCACTCGGGGTGGTGGTCAAGCTTCTCAGCGTTTAGAGCCGAGTGGGTCATGAAGGAAAATGCCTGCAATTGGGAGAAAATATCAGCTGATTTCATCAAGTCAAATCTCACCCAGAATTATATTCAGCTAGAAAGAGTCCCCATACCTGCTGAAAATCCTTGAACTTGTAACTTTTGGAGATGGCATCCCGGCCATCAACCAGTTTCCAGTTGCACTGCAGCAGTGGGTTCAGCAGCTCCTGCCTCTGCTCTGGGCTCAGCGTGGAAGGGCCCTATGGTTGAAGATAATATAACATAAAAAGCTAGACACTAAATAAAAAGCAAACATACTAACAAATATACCCTCTTAGATTTTGTTGGTGAAGAAGCATCCATGCTAAATAGTCTGTATCCAATACACTGCCACAGTCTGCAAGGAAGTACAAGGCCACAGCTTGCATACAAATGTTGCATTAAGATAGTTTTTCACTAGTAAATGGCATGCATGAGAGTGATGAAACAATGTAATTAAATTTAAAGATAGAGTCATATTTAGGACTGTCTTAATGAAATATAAAAAAAAACTGAAAATAGCCTAAATTTTTACAAGAAACAAATATTTCTTGAAAAGAACTAGTTTTTTGCCACTTGATTAGTCTTGTTTTTGTTATTTTATTAGCCCTATTTATTTCCTAAATGACTTAAAGGTAAAGACATGACTATAAATGTAATTTAAAAATAAAAATAACTTAGGTTATCAATCTAATTATGTTATCATTTAGAGGAAAATTATATTAAAAATATTGCAAAAGTACTGCAATGATGGCTTTACTATGGAGTACGGAGAAAATATAGGGACTAGTTAAAAATTCATGAAAAAAGGAATTAAGGTACAAATAATATTAATAATAAGCAAACAAATACAATGACAAAGTCTAGCATGGTTTTAGTTTTTGTTTACTGTCCTTTTTATGCTTTTTTGAGAATTTGAAGTTTACTGAAAAATCCTTGGACAGTGGGAAAATTTAACGCCATTCCAATTGGTTTAAAAAACTTCAAGTTCTACTGGTAATCTGGTGCTGTTTTTTGAATCTAAGACGAACTGACAAGATAACAGACGAAACGAGTGCCCCCCGGCGACAGCAGGACCCCTCAGCCAAGAAAAAAATGGGAAACAACGGTAAAATCAGAAGTTCTAGCTGTTCTTTCACGAGTATAGTATAAAAATTGAAATCAATACATTCATCTACATGTGTGCAACGTGCATGCATCGGTACCTTTGTTTTAAACGTTCTTGGAAAACATGGTTTTAAAATTTGTGTGTTTGTTAAAGATTTCGTGGCCGTCAAGTTATAACGCAGATTTTTATGTTATTAATAACAATCATTTTTATCAATCAAAAGTACGAACACAAAACGAGATAAACGTACTTGTTTTTTAGAAACTTTACATTTGCATAGCATTTAGGCACTTTTGAGTTTTGTTGATTTTGTATCCAAGTCATTCAAATGATTTGCAAGAACTTTTTTTTAAGCATTTCTCTAGTCAGTAAAGAGTAGTACATTTAATTAGATTTTATTTTTCGTTTGTTCATAAACTGCTACGTGTTAGGCATACCAGTTTCTTAAAACAGAAAATAAGAAGCCTTTAGAGGCGGAGCCACAACCAATGTCTACTTGCGCACGCTTTGAAGTGGAAGTACAAGCAGCTGACGCTAGTTCTGCTTACACGGCCGTCGGATTAATTATCGGTCTCATCATCGGCTTCCTCCTGACTTTTATTTTACTATGGATCTGCTGTTTTCATATGAAGGTACGCTTTATGATCCTTTAATAGCTACTAGAAATTTGAAGCATAAAGATATATGAAGCTGTCATTGTCAGTTGTCACTTTGCCCTGTGGCGAGTTGCAAGCTTTATTTAATAAAAGGCTTAATTTGTTAAGCATGATTTAAATTTAATTTTCTAAAATCTGTAATGTCAAAACTTAATTTTTAATGTATAACTTGATAAAATTTTGAAGTTTAAAGTTACAAAAATACTCCTGCGAAAGTTATTCGAAATGTAATCTTTAATTTTAGAAGGCTTGAATATTCTTGTGTACCATTAAAGCTTTAATTTGGTATTTATTAATCCAATATTTGCTCTACTCTCACCCAGTTTCGCAGTCGCTCCTACAACACATGCTTCTTGGCCAAGCTCTATTCGGCTGGCGCAGAGCGCTCCTGCGGCGCTGTGAGTCATTTGACCTGCAGTTATGCGAAATCCTTTGTTTATCAATAGCAAATAAAGAACTATACGAGCATAAATTCTTGTTTGCAGAAATTCAACGATAAGATGACCTGCTTGGATAGAAGAAACCTGGGAAGAGTGGAAGAAGCCGATCCGGTAAGAACTTTATTATGACAGCGCACAATTGCATAAGTTATTTGGTAAAACTATCGGAAAAGAGACCAGCTAGAGCATTTTACAAAAGTACATGTAATTGCAATAGAAAAAAATGAACAGCAGATTTAACTTCCGTTGCTTCCTGCACGCGTTAAATGTAAAGACACGAACTGATTTTAAAACTGAACTTTTTCAGTTTAAAACTGAACGCTGAGAAGGCCAAGGGTGGCCTGCAGCAAATGCGGCTCCAATACGCCGTCTCTTGGAGGGAGGGAGGGCGCCCCTGTCTCTTGGAGGGCGCCCCTGTCTATTGGAGGGCGCCCCATGTCTCTTGGAGAGCGCCCCTGTCACTTGGAGAGCGCCCCTGTCTCTCGGAGGGCGCCCCTGTCTCTCGCGCCCCCTGTATCTTAGCGGGTGCCCCCTGTATCTTAGCGGGCGCCCCCTGTATCTTAGCGGGCGCCCCCTGTATCTTAGCGGGCGCCCGTCTTTTTTGTGGTCGCTCTAGTCTCTGGGTAGGCGCGCCCTAATTGTGCCCATACCGTGTCTCCTACATGTAGGTCGGTGGATGCCACATCCAAGAGATAGCAAAATTGAGCTCCTGTCATTCGTTAACTTTTGTGGAGCAGCATATTTGTGGGGGCAATTATGCCCCCTCCCCTTCAGCTTACAACCCTGAGCTGCAAAAATCCAGTTGAGCATTCTGAACGGTTTTGAATAATGTTACAATTTAAGCAGTCCGTGTGTCGACAAGCTGTTAACAATTTATTTTAGAAAAATAGCATATTGTTTATTAAAATACAAACTGGCAGAATATTGTAAATCAGCCGTCCAAACTCGGAAGATAAGATAACGGTGCAGTCTCGCCAATTGGCATGATAGGTCAATGCCAAATTGGCGCTGCAAGGGGCATTTGTTGAAAGCCTTCCACACACAATACTTTAAAGCACATTAAAGTGCCTAAAATAGTTTAATAAGAGACATAAGAATAAGAATGTTAGAAGTCCTACTTATAAAATATAAAGGTATTTTAACAGTGATTTGAATTTGTTATAATAGTGTTCCTTTTTGGCACCGATTTGATTACCATTCAGTTTAATAAATGACTAAAGCGGTGGAGTATTTTTGTTCAGTTTTGGCTCAGCTGACAGTCTCAGAAATCGCTAAACTTGAGTCGGCTTGAAATGTCTAAGGCAGGGGCCGGCAAAATTTTTACATCCAGGGCCAGATAAACAATCCAGCCCATGACTGCGGGCCTGCTAAGAGTGGAAAAGAGAGGGGATGGGGAGAGAGAAAAACGAGGAGATGAGAGATGGCAGAAGAGAGGAGAGGTGAGTGTCGAGATGAGAGCCTATGAGAGAAGAAATGAGTGAGAAGAAAGGAGATAAGATGAGAGGAGAGAGAAGGGGAGAGGAGAAGGAGAAAAGAGAGAAGAGGAGAGAGAAGATAGGACAGTAGATGATAGGAGATGAGAGGAGAGCAGGAGAGGAGAGAGGAGATGAGAGTAGATATGAGAGGAGAGAGGAGATGAGAGGAGATAGAAAATAAGAGGAGATATGAGAGGAGAGAGGAGATAAGAGGAGATAGAAAATAAGAGGAGATAGGAGAGGAGAGAGGAGATGAGAAGAGATAGGAGAGGAGAGAGGAGATGAGAGGAGATAGAAAATAAGAGGAGATATGAGAGGAGAGAGGAGATAAGAGGAGATAGAAAATAAGAGGAGATAGGAGAGGAGAGAGGAGATGAGAAGAGATAGGAGAGGAGAGAGGAGATGAGAGGGGATGGAAAATGAGAGGAGATAGGAGAGGAGAGAGGAGAGAGGAGATGAGAGGAGATAGGAGAGGAGAGGAGAGAGGAGAGAGGAGATGAGAGGAGATAGGAGAGGAGAGGAGAGAGGAGAGAGGAGATGAGAGGAGAGGAGATCAGGAGAGGAGATATCTAAGAAGAGACAATCCTTGAGCGGGCCGGATCGCCAGTCTAAAGGGTCCAAGGACCCGATTGCCGGATAGAGAGACTTTGCGGGCCGGAGTTTGCCCACCCCTGGTCTAAGGAATTCGAGAATTTGTGCCGCCACCCGATTCAGAGCCTCCGCCGGCGTCGGCAACATCCGGCAGTTCCCTGCGAATGCGCTCCATGCGGAACAGCCAATCGGAGGCTCGCAACAGCCGGAGGTCGCTGGTTCCCCCGACGGCGGAAGTCGGATCTGGCAAGGCGGGGGAGGACGGCGTCCTGGGCCGGCTGTGGCTGCTGCAGGCTGATGGTCAACAGGCGGCCGAGCGGCTGGCGATGATTGACGCGATTGCGCAGGTTACAGAGTGAGTCCGGGATGGGCTGGTGCTGGGCAGTGAAGCAGAATCCACATGGTTGGCGTACGGAATGCTGCAGGCTTCAGAATATCACGGAGAATTCAACAGTCTGTGTCCAACACAACTGTAATATCAGGGTGTCCGCCATGAGATACTCAAGGTTTCCAGCATCACATTGTGGGGCCAGCGATTTGACCGGGTGTTCAATGTTAGATTTGGGTGTCCATTATAGTACATGCATGTATTTGAGTTTCAATTCAAAAGAATTGGGGTGTCAGGTATAAGATTGGGGTGTCCGGTTTAAGATGGGGTGTCCGCTATAAGATTGGGGTGTCCGGTTTAAGATTGGGGTGTCCGGTATAAGATTGGGGTGTCCGGTACAAGATTGGAGTGTCCGGTATAAGATTGGGGTGTCCGGTATTAGATTGGGGTGTCCGGTATTAGTTGGGGTGTCCGGTATAAGATTGGGGTGTCCGTATAAGATTGGGGTGTCCGGTATTAGGTTGGGGTGTCCGGTATTAGGTTGGGGTGTCCGGTATTAGGTTGGGGTGTCCGGTATTAGGTTGGGGCCCAGCCAAGCCAGTTTGGCACCGCAACACCACACCGCAGGCAGGAGGGGGAGCAGGAGCTGCTGCAGCAGGACTGGGCCGCCACGGCCCGCCAAGAACGGGACCTCTGGCGCGCCCGCTTGCTGGCTTGTGGCAGCTGACCGGGTCGCTGCTGAACGCCTGCAAGCCGACGGTGACATCGACGAGGACACTCGGCGGAGGCTGCTGGCCGAGCACACGGACCAGATGGCCGGCGCCCAGGCCAGGGTTGAGGAGGAGCTCGCCGCGGCCCGGGAGGAGCGCAAGAAGCGTCAACTGTCTCGGAGCTCGTCGACCGATGCCACGGTGGTTGCGGCGGAGGAGGCAGAGGCGGCGTCGGAGGAGGAGGCGAAGCGGTCCGCCCGGCTGGACTCAGCGGCGCAGCTGGAGATGGCGCGGCTTCGGCGCCGGCTGTCTGGCCTGCCGAAGCTCGGCGCCGAGAAAGCGGACGCTCTGATGGCCGGCCTGAAGGTGAGGAGCTGGAAGGGCGATGCTTTGATGACGTTTCAAATGTCTGAACACTTCTCTGGTGGCCATGACTTACAGGCTGGAACTTATAGCTGTACAGGCTATTGGCTGGAGGTTGACTGCCCCGAGATTGCAGTTACAGGCTACAGGTTATAGGTTACAGGCTGCAGGTTATAGGTTGCAGCCTACAGGTTATAGGTTACAGGCTGCAGGTTATAGGTTGCAGCCTACAGGTTATAGGTTATCTCGTAGGCTACAGGTTATAGGCCACAGCCTACAGACTAGAGGTTACAGATGCAGGGCTACAGACTATGGGTTACATGCTACAGACTATAGGTTACAGGCTACAGACTATAGGTTACATGCTACAGACTATAGGTTACAGGCTACAGACTATAGGTTACAGGCTACAGACTGTGGGTTTACAGGTTACAGACTATAGGTTACAGGCTACAGACTATGGGTTACAGGTTACAGACTATAGTTACAGGCTACAGACTATGGGTTACAGGCTACAGACTATAGGTTACAGGCTACAGACTATGGGTTACAGGCTACAGACTACAGGTTACATGCTACAGACTATAGGTTACAGG